>JTDE01005375.1:23379-35736 GCA_014338405.1 Paragonimus skrjabini miyazakii
AACAAATTACCTGCAAAGGTCGTGGAGGCCTCCAGTGTAGATGTATTCAAAACGAAGCTAGACAAATGTTGGAACAACCTTTTTCCAACTTTGTACTAATCAAAAAATTATTTGCTCTTGTGGTTCAGACAACCTTGATATGTTATGTTTCTTTTATCCCTACCGTCAGACCACTACCGAAAGCATTCGCATCGACAGAAAACGCAGTCTGGTCAATCTCCAGATCAAACCAGTCAAGCATCAGGACGTCAACAGCCTCAGGCCTTCATCAAGTCCTGGATTTGAAATTGAAAAAAAATTGAAGCTGGCCGCATTCCAAATTGTGTTTACAGCCGTTTTTATCGCACAAATATGATACTCATACATGTTGTGTCGTCGTGTAACAAAATGAAAATCAACTCTTCTTGTTGATTACTTTTGTTTTACTGTGCTACGTTTTTGGCCATGAGGGAGAGTTGCTTAAGTTTTTTCAAGGGGGCTTTTTAATTTGTTTGCACGTGATATCGTTCCTCGTGCCTGGTGATCTCATGTGAACAATGGCTCCCATTTTTAAAAATACTAAGAAAACCCCAGCGGAAGACGCTGTTGGACTGAAAAAGGAGATTGGTGTTCTTCAAGGGGTTAGCATAGTGGTTGGAATTATTGTGGGATCTGGAATTTTTGTATCCCCAGTTGGTGTTCTGAGAAACACTCAGTCAGTAGGGTTGTCATTTATTATGTGGTTTGTCACAGGGCTATTCAGTACACTAGGTGCTATTGTGTACGCAGAGTTAGGTGTTACTATACCCAGATCCGGTGGTGAATACACATACATCCTTGAAACCTTTGGACCATTTTTGGCTTTCATGGCTCTCTGGATTACATTTGTCGTGATCGGGACTGTCGCTTGTGCAGTAAATTCGTTGATCCTTGCAGAGTATGTGCTTCGTCCCTTCTTCTTCGATTGCGACATTCCCAAATCAGCTCTGCAGTTGGTTGCACTTTTGGCTTTGCGTAATTATTATTGTTTGAGTAACCTGCTTTTATAGTGACCTTATGTTTCATTAACTGCTATCGTGTTACGTGGGCTACGAAGTTATCAATCATATTCACGACTTGCAAAGTAGTTGCTCTGCTACTAATCGTTGGTTTCGGCTCTTACTATCTCGCCCGAGGTAGGTGCACTCTACTTTCAGTTTCTTGTGAATATTTCAAGGAAACGTAAACAGTTTCAAGGACCCTTTCGAAGACAGCGCGATCAACCCCGGAGCTCTTGCTAATGCATTTTATCAAGGATTTTGGGCATTTGCTGGTTGGTAAGTTCCATTTTTGATCGCTTTTTGCATACATTGTTAGACGACTAAACAAACTTCCGTAATATCACACGATCTTAGTTGCTCAAAAGCCAACGAGCGTCAGTGCGGGCCATGAGAAGTTTTGCATTCACTGCATGAATATCCCCAGAGGAGATAATATATAAGTTGATGGACGTTGTGCAGTGTATTGTTTTGCTGTGTTTCATTTCGGGCTTTAACTAATAGTTAAGTCTGTTAGGTGGATGAAAATTGGCCGGTAAAGAGAGTTGTTGGTAGGCGGATTAGGAAAAAAGGCTGACGTTAATACTAACTGGAAACCATTGGTCGCACTTCAGAAGGTCGCTTCGGTCCGCTGAAAGCTAATCCGTGATCCCCACAGCGCCCGCACGGATGTGATCCTACGGGTGCATTAATGACGGCAACATTGAAAGGTGGTTTCCCAATGATCAGCTGACCGTTGCCGTCAGTAAAACCTGCAATATCACAGTTTACATTATTGTATTAATCAAATATAACAGGACATATGGGCTTCGAATGACTTACTCCATGGGAGGTTGACGCATCCCTCTCAGTTGAAAAGTTGGTTAACTCTTTTAAACTCTGAATGGTTTAATTTGCTGCCTGTCACAATATGTACGGAATTCATAGCGAGAAACTGTCCATTACGCCATGTTTCGTGCCACGATTTTGTCCCGCAGTTTCCATCATTTATTTTCTGCCGCACTGTTAAACGCGTAATGACGTCTATCGAATTATCTTTTTAGCTCGGGAAATCAACATTTTATAGTGGAAAGTTTTAGGTGCTTATGCCTCTGTTCGAAGTGAACTGACGAGGGAAAATTCGACATGCGATTTTTGTTTGACCCACCAGTTATTCCGTCGACCACTACTGTTTTAGTGGACGGAGAAGTAACATTCTGAAATTACTTAAGTCGCATGCGCCCCATTTGGTTGTCGTGGTCTCAGATGTTGGCATCGTGTACTACCTGCAGACAAGCTGAAAAATGGAAAGATCTGTTAGCAAGTCGCGAAACAATGTTGGCGTTCAACAGCGTATGTTGATAACGAGTGATTTTAACTTTCATGCACTTCTGCTTTTTTGTTTAAGGCGTCTGGAAAAGTTTGTGCGCAGCGGCCCTACGTTTACAGAGTGTACATAAACAGACAAAACCTTGTACAACTCTTTCTTGTTACAGAATTATTACACTTTTGGCGCAACGTTTAAGCTGTATTGGCTTTTTCGGTTAGAGTTTCTCAGTGTTATAAACTAGAGACAAGAAATGGAATTTCAAAATCAATAAGAACAGTCCAGTGGGTTGTAGTCTGTTGATATTACTTGTATTACTGTGGGTTTTATTATTTTGATATCCTTGGAACCTAGCTGTTCACGTTTAAAATATGGAATAACTATGTAACATTTTTCTGACATTTAGTCAGGCTATGCTGAAAGTTAAGTTCATTGCACAAGTTGGCGGATGAATTTGGTGTGGGTAAAATTTGTTTTTATTTATTCTAACTAGGATAATAGTTGGTAGTGAACTTTTTACAATTTGTGGTTTTTGTTTTCAGCCAACCACCGTCTCTGTTGCTTAGAGTGTTTTATTGTTTGAGAGCTACATTAAGCCACTACTTGTATTATCTGGAATTGGTAGTTTGCCTTGGATTTGTATGTTGCGCTTGCTGTGACAGACTTTTCCTGCCGACACTATAGAAGAAAGTAAGTCAGGTCAGTAAGATGCGTCAGATTTGCCAAACGACGATATGGATCACAAATCTGAGCAGGTCACTGGAGTAGAATTGGCAGAGCAGTGCTCGTTTTATTGTATTGAAATGACTGTTGCTACAAACAGCGGGAATGATATTGTTAATTTTAAGTGAGGTATGTTTATCTTTGCTAGTTACAGCACACCACTGTGAATTGCTTCTATTTTTGTGGAACTTGCAGAACACCGCTCATCGTTGGTTGAATGTCCTGAGTGATTTTGTTTTTAGTTGCAAATATAAGCTTGTCCAAATTCAATGAATGTTCTGGTTTGATTTTCTCACGTTCGAGGTTGCTCAGAGGTAACGATGCCGGTTATGATTACGGTAACAGTCTGAGCCCCAGTGATGCCCATAGTTTAATTTGTTTCGAAGATATTGACATTAACCTGTCCGTGAGCAACTCAATATGTCATAGCAAGAGTTTTTGGGCGATTAATGGTTTGAAACGTTTACTTTTAACTGTTTTATTCTTATATTTTACTATTTTTGCTCGTCGTCATCGTCATAGACGACAATATCTTTTTGTTTCTCACTGGTGTTTAACTGCCGTACAACCAGGATGGAAAACATAATTCGTAGCAGGAAGAGGAAAAACAGGAGTTATAAAGGACCTTGCTTCTCAAAATGACTACGTTTCCATTCAGGCATTCAACATCAAGGTGCCAACACCTTGCAAACAAACAACCGAGTTATAAGTGGAAGCGAGGCATTGCCAACAAAGCAGCTTATTTACGGCTTTCACTACCCCCGCGTCATTAGGCGCACTTACTTCAAAGACAACGGCCAAACAACGGCAACATTCACGTCACTGAGTTCGATTACCTGCCATGTCGCTCAATGTCTCTAGCCACCCGCACTGTAAGTTGCGAGATCTTCCGCCCGAGAGACAAACCCGGCCCTTAATGGTTAGCCCCTTGGTTAAAAACCTTCTTCCATGCCAGGTCACAATCTGTTCCGCTCGCACCTTACAGACGTCGGCTGCAGCATCGGCGAAGAGTATTGGGTGTAGCAGACGTGTGACTGGCATTCTTAATACATGACCTAACCATCTAAATCTGCAAATGTGAAGATTAAACAAAAAACTCGCTTTACAATTACTGCCAATTACTCGGTTCATAACCTCTTCGTCACTTACTTGTTGGTGCCACTCGATACGTGCGATCGAACGCAGACATCGATGTTTGAGCAACTGAGAACAGTTCACATCTTTTACCTAGGCAACTAAGTTTCTCAACCGTTCTTCGTCCATCGTTAGTATTGTACCCTGATATATGTAAACTCCGTTTTTCAGTTCACTTCATTTAATATTATGCCTGTCACTGCCATAGTGGGGTCGCATAAACAGTATTTTTGTGCTGTTAAGATTTTAGAAGCTCAGACAAAACTGTTTCGTATCGTTAAAAGGTGTTCATATTACAGAAGTGTATGCTCATGCCGAACTGCACCTGAGCGATGATTTTTTTTACCAGTTTAGGCATTAGCAAAGGAAACGGGCCTCTTTGCATGTTTTAGACTGGCGAATTAGTGTTTTCATATTTGCAACACTGATTTCTGATTTGGTTTTGAAAGGATACTTTTAGAAAAAATTTTTATGTCCCAGCTGTTGACCCTGTCTGTTTGCGTGTTGTTTAATACCGTTGGAAAACGTGCAGTATAATTCAGGCGCCTAATGATGTTTTTGTGTACCCATTCTGCGCAAAGCTCACAAAAATTGGAGATCAGAGTCATACGTTGCATTCTCAAACTAGACAACCCCTTCACTACCAAGTGACTCGGACCTTCAAACCAGGAAATGCGGATGAGTTCCCCCATGTCACACACCCTCCACCGTATAAACAGCCGAAGAGCATCGAGTGTTATTAAATGTTACTAACTTCCCTTGCTGTTTTACCTTACTACTGTCCTCATTTTATGTATCTCCAGGTGATTTCCTTAAGCTAAGACGCCTGGTGAATGTTGACAGTTTTACTCGTTACGATCTAGGACAAATGGATCAACGGGCTGTTCCTGATAGTTTTCCCTTGTGTATTGAGTTGGAAGTTTGTTGTATCTCTGAGGCCCAACTGTGGTTTTCTAGCACGTAAACTTATTTCCAGGTGGCTGACGATCCAAGCGCAGCCTTCTCAGAATCTCTGGTGATACCTATGCAGAATTTCATGGTCACTCTGAAGGGGGTATTGCACTGGGATCCAGAGCATAGCAGTGGTCGTTACATCGGACCCCTGTGAGCAATCACTCGTGCGCTGCCAGACTTAGTACATTAACTTTACCTTGTTCGCGTAAATCAGAAAAGCGTTGCGTGCTTGTAATATAAGATGGGTAATTGCGAGTTTTTGGAGCGTTGAAAACTGGAATATAACAGCAGTTAGACTGCTGAGAAAGATGCACCCACACGCAGTTGTTGGTTGTTGAAATAAATCTAACGATTTTTACGTTTGTGCCGGGCCACGACCGGATAACTGCTCATTTTTTGCTATTCCAAGTGGCAGTAATTGAAGCGCATGTCATTTTTCAAGCGGTTGCTTGCACAGTACTGTTATGTGAATTCTCAGATTTGAATGACTATCGGCTATTGTAGGAGTAAGTGTGCTCGTTTGTATTACAGCAGACATATTTGGAAATCTATAGAGACTTTCCTATCACGTAGTGATTTGGACAAATAAAACTCATTACCAGGTAGCGTCCACAATGTGTCCATGTATAAACTAATTAACAACACTGCAATGATGCCAAGTCTTACCTTATTGTTTTAGAATCAGTCATAAACGACTATCGATTATTTTGCATTGCATCTCACGAGTGGTTTTTGGGTACCTCGTTCACTTAATCTCGACGTGTGCCTTCGCTCGTTAATACATACCGCTTAATATTCCCTCACTTTCCTCACCTTTATGTGCTAGTCAGATGGTGAATTTTCAAAGTCAAGGTAGAAAGCTCCATTTTTTTGTTTAATCACGTACAGGTTAAGGTTGCTACTGAACATCTAAATCTTTGTCATTGGGATGCTTACGCAAATTAATATGATCCAAAAGGCAGAAATCTTCGCAAGATAACGTAGCATGCTCTCCTTTGTTCTAGCGTAATACATGAACATCACTGCTCACTGAGTTAACTGTTCAACCTGTGCCTATCAGTTGTTGGAGTACAGATTGTTCAATTCAATTTGAAGACGTTTTCACGTCATAAATTTGGTGCTTGTATTTCACATTTTGAAGAAATGCGATATCTGCTTTTATACATATTTTCAGGAATTACCTCAATTTTCTCACGGGCGAAATGAAGAACCCTGCTAGGTATGTATCCGAATTCTTAGGTTGTTGTAAACTTTGTGTTATGCATAGTAAATTTTGATCATCTTACTACACATTACCTTCTAATAATTTACTTTTGAAATGTATGGTAATATTCAATATCAGGGAGGTCGCCTTTGTTGTTTGCTGCGGTAGTTCCTTTGTATAATATAGAAGGCCGAGGTCATCAGGCAGTAGGTTCATTGAGCGGTTGGGATCTACAGTGTCTCCATACGTTGTGTTGTATGCCAGTGTCATTCGGACATCTTCGTGTTTGTGCAGGGTAACCTGGAATCTATCCTTGCCCGCCTTTGCTGTAGTCGAGTGCACATGCTGTCTGGTTTCACTGGACTTAGTGAAGTTTCATGTTTGAGCCTGAATACTATCTCCATAGCTTCACTTTGTGTTGTCTTAGAAGTTGGACTTGGTTGGAACGCTTCTAGTGGTGTTTCTATCTTCATTTCGGCATCGTGTCTCTCCCTGAGACATCATCTAAAGCCTGGGGTTTCACGGCAACCCTGGTATACTGCAAGAAGTTCTGCAGATATTCTGTAACTGTCACCATTCCTGTTGATTTCATGGCAAGATGCCTGATGATACCGGCGAAGCGCCGCATTTGTTCGTTGGACGTTGTAAGAAACCGGAGTTGACCTATATTGCCAACCTGGTGAAACTTATTGGTGGTATCCAATGTGAGCCGGGTATCATTGTCGTTGACCAGTCTCTCCAAGAGCCCAAGTCGAACTAAAAACTGACGGTTAGCGGACAGTAGACTCAGAGATGAGCATATGCATCTTCAGGATCTCCAGATTTATTGTTTTGTTATTGGTGATAATTGGGAAATGTTTATGTTATTTACGTTGCGTTACGTTATTTAACGAAATCATACTGAAAGCAATACAACGACGAAGTTAGTATCAGACAAAAATGTACTTGAGTCTTCTTTATCAAATTAAGAACCGGTTGAGCTAAATCGCATAGGGTGTTCCGAATCATTGTATGTGTTGGACCATTAGACGTAGCACCTTGGAATCGGTTTCACCCGAGTGATTCCAAGGTGCCCAGTATGAAGTTCACGAACTACCTTGACACAGTTCATTGAGGATAACGACGTTCTTCTCGGATGAAAGTCGGCTGTCAATGGTGGATAAGGGGCCTAAACGTTCGTAGACTTTTTTTTCATATATATTGAACATCACCCACAATTGATCGCAGCTGTCGCATTCCCATAGACTTTCCAGTCAGCTCGTAGACTTGTTTGAGATCTTGAAAACCGCACTTCGATCGCCCAGCGGTTGACCGTGACCGTCGGTGTATCATCTTGTACGATCGAAAAATGTTTGTTGTCGTCCTATAGCTTGTTGTATTCTCGAATACATCTACTGCGTGCAGCAATGATGAGCATCAGATAACATTGTTTTACTCACTGCATACCCAGTATAGACAAGTCTTTCACTGCCAAGTGAGTCATACTGCTGAGTCATTGATTCCGAGTTGGGCCCATCAAACCAACCTTATCTCTTATTGTATGGCAGGTCGGACTTTTGGGTCAGATGCTGGGGGTGTGATCCATCAAGTCCACCCCCTTCCCCCGCACAAACGATCGGAAGCATCACAAGTTATCGTTCGTTCTACAAACCGATGCATTCATTTTTATCTTTTTCCTCTGCTGCTAATGGCTCTTTCTTCAGACCAAGACACTGGGTAACCATCCACGTCCTTATCGTCCACACTTTGTCAAGAATGTCAACAAGCTGATCTGGCGAGTACCCTTTGTGGTCTAGAACCGGGTGTGCGCTGTGTTTCTGAATGGTGCCTTTAATATCCTAGCGTTGTCCTTCATTTGAAGGTTACGGATTGACTGTTCTTTCTCAAGATTTCTAGTGCCGATGAAACGGATTATCACGATCGGTCCATGGTGGGGTTTGCATTGAGCTCTAAGACAGAGTAGAACCTGCTAGACTGGACCCTAGTGACCGGTCGTCTGTGTGCCATTGGACTTGGTAATTTCGTCATAGTTGATCGCCACAGACCCGAAGGACGTTACTTTTTGCCATATCTGCGTATGCTCCAGTAGTCAATAGGTCTGATGCCGTTAGTGGTGCGTTACCCAAAGTCATGTTTGATCTTCGAGGACATGCTAACCATCCTGACATCATTGTGCTTGCTGGTGGTATAAACACACGACTTGGTCGTTTTACTAAAGAGAAGTGGTTGGCCTACAGTTATGCCCATCTCAAAAACTACACAGTCGAATTGTGCATTTCAACGCAAACGACGGCAGTGTATCACACGGAAACCATCCTGTGCAACTTAACCGTGAACGCAAATTGAGCACCTCACCGTCGTATATCCGTGGTATCATCCTACTCGGGGTAGTCACTTTGACTCAGGTCACACTGGTATTCATGCCCGCTTTGTTATATCGTTTACTCAGAGATATTCTGTTCGCAACCAAAAAGTGCACGGCTGAAAATTAGGAGACGAAGGCACACGAAGTTACTATCAAACATTACTGAGAGATAAACCCTCCGGGTCACAACGGCGGGGTGATTAAAACGAGCACTGGGCAGAAATCCAATCCACTGTATGAACCTCCGGCGCAGTGATCTTTTCCGAAGGAGCGCCGAAGATACACATGGATGGACTTCTGCTGATTTAGAAAAATTTATGGACAACTGGCGAGTGATTCCCGTGATCCCGAATACGACCAATACCATCGTGAACTGGAAAGTATACTTACGAATAGTCTGTTCGAAGACTGTGCGGTTTATTTGTCTGGGTTTGCCCAAAAAAGTGAAGAATGCGTTCTTATCAAAAAAACGACTAGGTTCTGTATTCCCTGAGTCGTGGTTACACTGGCCGTGGGCGGGGTGTCATTGTGAATATGAATGGATGGCGCACGTACTAACTGGTTGTCGCGGCAACTTAACAGGTGAGCTGATCGCCATTAAGAGCAGTTCAAATGGCCTGAGTCAGCTTATTAAGCAATGAAAAGTGGGGTTGGTTTGATTAGATGTGACGTTCTCAACGTCAGAAGCCAAACTGAATTTGAAGTTTGAATTAATTAAAGGTAATAAGACCCTCGGTCAGCACCTTTTTTCTCCATCTCTTTTCATAGATGACTGTGAAGGAATGTTGTCCGGACTGGTCACACTTTTTTCTTACAGGAAATTAAAGAGGTGTCTCATGGTTGATGCTTATCAGATGTTTCTAATTTTGAAAAAAACGGTTTAAGGATATTATGTGACAATCACGGAGGTATCATGCTTGTGCCAGTCACATCCAGGTTACTTACGGGTCTTATAATGCAGCGGCTCCTGAAACAGATTAAACCAGATAGGCGAGTAGTCATGTTTTCGACCCAGTTGCGGGTGTATCGATCGCATCTTCAACATACACGTACCCTGGGGCAACGACGCTTCTTTTTTAAACCAACAGGCATGGTATTTTAAGACCCAATTCTGTATTTGACTCGGTTTCTCAACATGCCCTCTGAGGCTGTGTTTGTCACAACGGAGTTCTAGTGAGGTTTGTCGTTCTACGTTCATTTTAAATGCAAAGTGCACGTTTATGGTCAGCTACCTCGAGTATTTTTAACTTCGACAGAGGTGTCCGATCTTCCCTTTATATTCAATGTTGTGGTGTACGATATTCTTGGACGAGCGTTCGGCGTTTTCGAGGATCTCGAAGTGGAGCTTCTGCCGGGTAGTAAGCCAACAAGGTGTCCACGAGGATAGTGGAAGCACGTAATGTGTTCGCCAACCTTCGTTATTTGTGTTGTCACAAGGACGTCCATCTGTTGATTATCGGCAGGTTTGCCGTGAATGTATGTGGGCACTTGTGCTCTGCGAACCATAGAAATGGCCCATTCTTCCGAAAGCTGCATCTAGATTTTTGCAATTCTATCACCATTGTCTCAGCCCATCGACTTATATCAAATAGATTATGTGAGCAACGCAAGGGTCTGGCGGTGAATATTTCATCATCATCATAGACAACAATACATCAGTGGTTCACACTGATGCTTAACTGCCACACAACCACGAAGAAGAAAAAGCAAACCCTGTATAGGAAGAGAGAAGGGAAAAAAGGGGAAGTGAAGGGGACCTAACCATTAAGAAATAGCTACGTCTACATTCAAACATAAAACATCAAGGCGCCTACACCTTGCAAACAAACAACCGAGCTGTAATTGAAAGTAAGGCGTCATCTTGTGACTACCGGAGACAATCCTCCATTATTTCGTCCATGACGAAATTGAACAAAAATGGTGAAAGGGGACAGTCTTGACGAACGCCGCTCCTGGTGCTGAGACTGTCAGACAGCTCACCGTAAACCCTAACCTGAGCCGGAGTATGGGGATAAATCGCCGACAGTATGTTCACATACTTGGTCGGTACACCCCTGCGTTTAAGCGACTCTAAAAGTGCAGATCGATCCACCGAATCGCACGCACCTTTATAGTCGAGAAATACGGCAATTGTTGGCCGGCGGTATACATGACGCTGCTCCCAAATTTGACGAAGGGTAAAAATATGATCTATACATCCCCGGCCAGGACGAAACCCTGCCTGTTCTTCTCTAATGTTTAACTCACGAGCTGCAGTGAGTCGACGAAGTATAATGGAGGCCAGAACCCTAGAAATGACTGGGGTCAAACTAATTCCCCTATGGTTTTCACAAGAGCTCCTGATACCTTTCTTGAATATAAGCACTATTATCGCCTGACTGCAGCACGGAGGGATGGTCTCCGTCGACCAAACAAGTTGAAACAGCTGAGTTAAGGTCTTGACTAACACCTCTCCACCTTCTTTAAAAAGTGCCGGCACGAGATCATCTGGACCGGCAGCCTTATTACGATTGAGAGGCGAGATGCAATTGCGAACCTCAGTTTCAGTAGGTGGTTCTAAATCTACCGACCAGGGCATTCCATCAGAAGTTTGTGGAGGCAGCACGGTAGAAGCAGGAGGTCAGCTAAATTTAACCTTAAAATGTTCCGCCCAACGTTCTAACTTTCTGGACTTATAACTTAGTGTGCCATCTACTTCGCTGATGGTTTCACTGACAGACGGTCGCCTGGGACCAGTAGCACGGATCAGCTTAAAGAGTTTGCCGGTGTTCCCTGAAGCAAAAGCGATTTCCATTTCCTTAACTTTTTCCAATAACCAAGCTTCACGATCAGTCTTTAGACTACGTTTCAGCTTCCTACGGATCTCTTCTAGACTTATTATGTGAACTACTAAGAGGAACCTTCCGTCTGGCTTCTAACAACTTCAGAGATTTCTCTGAGATCCATTGCTTATTAAACTTATGTACCCCTGTGCCGCATGCTACAGTACCTGCTTTCTGAATAGCCTGTGAGATTTGTGTCCAGCAGCCAGTAGGAGCTTCGGAGTGAATACCACTAAGGTAGCGTTCTATGCTTGATCGATGGCAAAGCCAGTTTATCAGCAGCCAGTCGTTGTCCAGCAAAAGTAAGAACAAAATGACAACATACCAATGCATGATCTGAGTCTAAGTACGTGCTCCAATAAGAACGACAGTCTTGAATGCAACTACGCCACCTGTAACTAACAGCTATGTGGTCTATCTAAGACCAGGCCTGATTCGGAGAAGGCGGGCGCCAAGTATAGCAATGACGTGCATGATGCCTAAAACTAGGGCTGGCCAAAAACAGCTTATGCTCAGCGCACAGCTGCAACAATCGCCCACCATTATCTGACCGATATGAAGCTATCCCAAACCTGCCGCCTAAACGAGATTCGGCCTCACCAAGGCGGCCGACCTCAGCATTCATATCTCCGGCCAGAACGACTATATCAAAGCCACATGTCGACCGAAGGAGAGAGGCTAGATCCGAATAAAACGCGTCTTTGACGCCGACGTCACTACAGTCAGCAGAAGCGTAAACAGACATAATGAATAAATTCCAAGTCTTGCGTCTAGCGTTGGTCTTAACGGAACCTGCCAAGCGGACAGCACAAAGTCTACTGTTAACAGGAATC
>JTDE01005375.1:37696-47736 GCA_014338405.1 Paragonimus skrjabini miyazakii
GCGCGGAGACAAGAAGAACACGATTGCGGAAAAACACGCTGTATTGCCGACTACCAGTTCGACCAAATGAATAAAATGTCAGTCAATATATATTATGAAATAGTGGCCAAATATGACCATTTACTTGTTGAATCACTGTCTGCTTGTTTAGGCCACTTCGCTACCAAGTGGCCAAGTAAGGCCAATTCCATAGGCGTTCGTTTCTCGGGCTGACGTGACGCCCACGCTCACTTGCACGTATCCTTCTGTCGCGACGCCCACGCTCACTTTCACGTCTGCTAGTTGGTCTGACGTGCCCTTCAGTGCTTTGTTGATGTCTGATTTCGTCAGCCGTCACCGAAGACCTGATTGGTTTGCAATGATGACTGATTTCATCAGCCGTCATCAATGTCCTGACTAGATTGTTTTAGTGATTTTGCCTCCTAACAGTTTCTCTTCAAGATATGACACTTTGGAATTTGTCTCTTTTAATTTTCCCTAATCTAAAACAAGAACACTCGAAATAGCTCGGGATTAAACCACGCTCAATGTGATTGTTGTCTACGCCATCTGAAATTGTATAACTAGTAAGTTATGCTTAACTAATAAGAGCCTAAGCTTGCTACCCCAAGAGTAAGCCTGGTATTTTCAAGTATATTTTGAAGCTCTTTTTCGGTTGCTGTAAGACTTGACCAGTTCGTCTGAATGATGCTCAGCAGTTGTCTGTTCCCGATCACCTGTGTTATCGTAACATTTCAGTTGAATGGCGAAGGCATCACTCCAACAACGACGTGGTTCGCGGGCATGTTTTAGCATAGGCGTTTCTAGCCTGTCGATCTTACTGCCGTTATTCAAACACTTTCCATTCAATTGCTTGGTGCACCGCGCGCTTCAGTCACGACTTGAGTCAAGCTGAAAGTTGCATTCTTGTGATCTGTGTGTGGTGCATGATCGAGGATGAAGATTCTAGCTTCAGAACTCTGTCACGTCGGACGTTGTTAGTTTCCTGACTGGGGTCCTAAACGCGCTAACCACCGGTTTGCGACGTTATCGAACTAGATTTTAGTGGCATTTCTACTTCGAGAATACCTACTTCCTTTAGCATGTTCGTCTTTGTTATGGTTGCTTTTCACTACATTTGTGGTTCATACGTTTAATATATCGTTATATAGTATATATATAGTATATCAATTTATATAGTCAGTGTACATATTCATTGCACTGAGTGGCCTCCACGGTTCACGATCATTAACACGTGGCTTTTGACACACGTCTCTGTAACCGTTTCGGGGCTGGAGAGGCAACGCTGGGCTGGAAACCAGCCTTATACAACTCAAACTCAATCCGTGCGTGTTTGCTGGTTTCGATTGCGCTTAGCACTTACCACGCCACTTGTGGGCTCTTATGTGTCGTTTTTTAACCATACTGTCAGAATTATAGACTTCATTTGGTATGTCTCGCTTTTGTGGTCTTTTTATTTAGCCATGTCATCCCGCTTCTTGTCAACATGTCTTATTTGATCATTTTATCCGTGATGAAGGCAACTTGTTGCGTTATCCAGACAGATGTGGACAGCTCGTTCAAAAATGTTCAGTTTAAGATGCTTTGTTCTTCAGAAACCTACACTGTCTTGGAGAATACAGTGCGCAATTTGGAATGGATTAAATGTCATGTCGGAAGCAGATCACACTGATGGACTGCGACTAAGTGGATAATGTGTCGTTTTGGGGGAAACAGTTACCGAAACTGAAACTTTTATACTTTATAGATTAACTATGCGCAGCATGTAGATACCATCTGCATGAGGCACGTTTGTCTGTGCTGTTTACAGTGTGTAATAAATAATCAGCCTCAGTTCTCAACGGTTTTTTAATATAGTACTTCTGGTTAACGCGTACCTGTGAGTAATTGTAGCGAAAAGGCATCCAACAAAGCACACTTTATTTTTCGACTCGCTGGTTGCCAAGTTGCGCGCGGGCTCGTGTTTATGAATCAGAATTCCGGTCTACAACACCCCTGGTTTCCGCCCACGCATTCATGTGTACTTCTGCCCGATTTGTGTGTGTGACCGACGCCTTCTGTCAGGGGGTTTCCCATCTGCCATGTCTCGTTCGTTGGTCCGATCCAGTTGAATGATGGCTCGTCCGGTCGCCCATGTTGTCCCCGACTCGTTTGCTGTGGCCTTTTGGACATACCTCCCACCGCGTTAAGGTATTCCACCGAGTGTTGGAATACTCGCACTTCCTGTTTGATAATCCATCACCCAATGACGTAATGTGTCGTGCGCTGTAGTACCCAATTTTTATTATTCCACTACATACGAACCAAAACGGTACTTACACAGTAATCTACTAAGTATACGAATCTGTCAACTACTGCTACTGAAAAGTCGATGTTGTCGTCACGCAAAAACAAGGAGAAAAGAAAGCATTGATATAAGAACCATAAATTTACAAGAGATGCCCAAAATGTTCTGTGCTGTTTTGCTTACACAAAAGCATTCTGCTTGGGCATGATGACAACACACGTTGCAAAGTGACCCCGAAAGTTGCATTGCATTTGAGGATTATGGCCATTTTGATTTTCTCTAGAGTGTTTGTGAACGTTCTGTGTTGGCTCTGCTTTTGAGGTAACCCGAGAAAAAAATTAGTGAGGCAATGTCTGGCGATCGTGACGGTCACTTCCTTAGTCCACCACGACTGCTCCATCGCCGCCCGAATGTTTCATCAAGATATTCCGATGTACATAGCGCATAATATGATGATGTGCCATCGTTTCGGAACTAAACGTATCCAAGTCCTCTCAGTTGCTCCGGCGTCGTTACAACATTCTGCCGCAGCATCTGGAGATAGGAATGCCCTAGTTTGTAAGTGATCGTGCGAATATAAGATAACTACGACGTTTTTATCCAGAAAGAATGGCCCAGTAGTCCGTTTTCAAACATGCCCCATCTAAACCGTGTGTTTTAGACGGTTTGGAGCAAACTACTGGGGGTTACTGACGTGCTGAAAATGTTTTTTTGCACGAATCCGTTTTCGATAAATGCTGGATGCAGAATGACTCACGTTTGTGTGCATTCGACATCCTGTTATCATTCATCACTTCTGGGTGCCGGGCGAACGTCTACCACATCACATAGTGTAGGAGCGGCAGTTGATGTAGCTTGTTGTTGACAACTCATTTGCGAGTTACTTGCGCTATTTATTTGAAGCTTATTGGAATTCCTAGATCAGCTAATATATGTCTTGCCCATTTGAAGCAAATGCGCAGGAAATCAGTCTATCTCAAGATTCTAGCCACAGTTATAATTTCATAAGTAATGTGGCTTAAGTAGTACGATTACGGCAAATTTTTATCCATGTCCTTTATTTCATATAATTAACAAAATCCAGGATCTTGAAACAAATTGAGCTTCTCTACTTTTTCTGCTGCTACTGCTCCTGACATTGACTGAGCTGATGACTCCGTTAAGTCTTAGATAAACAGCATAAACAATGCAAATGAGTTAATGATCAAACGTGAACTAAATAGTTTAACTTTATACAGGTGAGACTGTGTTTTCAGCCTAACTGCCTCTACACAACCAGCTTTACAGCATACAATCTAATGGATGTAATCTTCGTCCAGCTGTTTTCTTTTGACTTTTCTGGTATAGTTGTTCCTGGAAGGCTCTGATTGTCTACACAACCTCCTGACAACTACACCAATGGTGCAGCAGAGACCAAGTGAAAGCTTGAAGAAATGAGCTTGTTTGGTCCTCACTACCATACGTTCCCTTTCTTATTTCGCCATTGCTTGCTTGATGCATGCAACTGATCTGATTGTTTGTGAACTATTGTGAACACATCGATCTGCTGAAACAAAACTAGTTGATATTAGTAAGTCTGGCTTTTATTTGGTTCCATAGGAAGAAGTGTTGAGCCAGGGCGAACTTCACAAAAATCCGGAACAGTTGTGATCATCACATCTCGGCACTATTCAACACGATATATTCTAGAGAAACTGTGGGAGCGGTGCTGACTAATAGCTTTGTTAAGTACTCTCGTTTATCTTTTGGCTGTCTGACAGTTTCCAGCTCATAACAGATCCTGTATGTGGAATAGATGTCAGACAACACTTTCGTACATTAACCGATGGCTATGTGTTTGATTATCCAACATACATTTGTCATATTTGTTGTTTGTTGCTGTAACCGTTTCGTTTAGTGGGCGTTAACACTTACATTACCCTTTACACCTGCACGTGTCTGCAATTTTTGGGTTTTTATTTCCGCTTCAGATTACTCAGCAACAGATGCAATCTTGAATCACTATGTAAAGTTTATTCCACGAGGTCAGGTAACCTCTAGGTTTATTTCCATCCCAGTTTTGACGTCCATAGCTCTTCTTTATTCAGCCGTCCTCTTTCACAACCGATAATCTCTTTTCTTGCCTCGCAACTACAGACTTTCGCCTCCCAGTGTATGGGTGTCATGGCATGGGTGATGCCTATATTTGTCGGTGCTTCTGTGTTTGGAAGCATAAACGGCGAAGTCCTGTCTATGTCACGGTGAGTCCCAAACGAACTGAACTTATGTATTGTTCACGTTGTATGGTCACCAATAGATATCCGTGTACAGCTATGCTTTGAAGTTCTGTGGTCACCAATCAGAGGTATTTATAACGCCTTATCATTAAGCAGACTCACGATTCTGACCATTTTTCCTCCAAAACTCGACATCCATGATGTCAACTTCCGTGAACTATTGCCATTCATTTTTTTCAAGTGGTGTCACTGTGGAGGAATCTTTTTTTCCACCAAAAACCACCTCTTTCCTCAAGAAAGACGATTTTATCCAATCAAAATGAGCAGAATTGTCGTGAACAATCGAGATGTAGAAACTGTAATGACTCACCAGCCCCAGGAAAAACCGTGGAGTTGACACGTTCGTTGGTGGCGGTATCCTCGAAATAACTTATGCGTTGGCAGGAGCAGGTCGTCGGTCATCTTTGTTCACAATAAATCCAAGGTATTTGACATCGTAAAGTTGCATTTGTCGGTGTGAAGTGGGAAGGCATATTCACCCAAAGGAGTAAGAGTTTGGTCCAGTTTCTGCTCCAGATCCTCTGTATAATGACGCATGACTATAATGTCGTCTAGGTAGGCAGCCGCATCGGGATTATCCTTGAGCATCGTATCCATCACTTGTTCGAAGATGGCTGGCGCTGTTTTTGCACCGAATAGCAGGTGGCTGAATCGGTAAAGTCCTTTGTGGATGTTAATTGTTAAAAATTACTTGAACTTTTCAACGACTGACAATTGTGAATAAGCCTCGATATTTGGTCGAGCTTCGCGAAACATTTCCCGCTATCCAGCTTCGTGGAGAGATCCTCCGATATCGGCAAGGGATGCTGATGCGTCTCGAAAACCTCACTTAGACCTGCAGATTAGTTTCCACACAGTCGTATTGTTCCATTTGCCTTCTTGACCATAACGATAGAGGTCGCTCATGCTTAATGATTCACAGGTTCACTCACTTCAGCTTTCCAAAGATGTTCCAGTTCTTGCGCAACGGTTCCCGGCGCGGCGTAGGGTACCGGACACCTCGGTCGAAATAACGGTTTCGTTCCAGGACGAAGAGATAAAACTGCCCTCATTTTGGTGCAGAAACCGAGTTCTACTGTGAACGCACCCGAGTTTCTCTGCTGGAGTGTGTTTGTGTTCTGACGGTGGACTTCTGGAGACGTCGTGGGCTTCTGCTGAGCTTGAGTTCGGTTACAGACTTGGAGTAATGGTCTGTCAAATAGATGCAGTTTGTCGATCCAGCATGATGTGCGACTGCTGGTCCTTCAAATTATGAGTCGGTCACTACATCTTGCCTGTGGGTTGACCTTCATAGACATGATTGTTTTTTTCTCACCCACACATCGTGCTCCGGTTTGATGGACTTGACCCCCCACTGAATGATGCGTGTGAAGAAGCACGCTGGCAGACAAAGTATTGTCTCAAACAGATGTTTGCCAGAAAATTCGCGATTAGTGCTAGCACTAATCTTCATTGGTGCGGAAGTCATTTTTGGCGAGTAGTATTTTTTGGGGAGCCTTCCTGTACTTTTTCTGTCCACATGATTATTTGGAGGTCGCGTTGCACATAAAAAAACTAGCGTGTTAATATCTTTTGTTAGGTTACCGTATAAGCTTTACCTCGTAATCGGATAATCTCTACGTTCTGAGAAGAAGCGCGTAGCAAACAGGCTTGTTTTCAGTGTTTCATCATCAGGCTAAATACAACACATTTTTATGGGTTCGACAGGGGTAGTACATCAAAAGGGTTAGGGATGGTAATCATTAATATCAAGTTAGTCTGACTCGTAAAGTGTTTTTGGCAAGTCGTTACTCCTACGTAACAGATCGATCCGGGCTATTGATACATAGCCACGGGAAGTTCAATGTTTTGACCAGACGTTTTTGTGAGCATAACGGGGGTGAGTGTAGGCGAATTGCAATGGCTTCTGCGAAGGCTAATAAACGACTTTTGACCCACTTCGATTGCGTTCCACAGACTCGATAGATCGGCTTGGAAGAATCGGCCGGGTTAATCAGATGGTTCGATTCGACCAAGTGTGCAGCGACCACCGATAAGCAAGCCCCTATTGATCTGGCTAGCAACGCCGGATGATGCTCTCGCATACGTTCAGATAGTCGCCTTGTTGTGCGGTCTATGTAGCTTGCTCCACAGGAACAAACAAAACGGTAAACACAAAATGAGACAGCATATACAAACAGTATATCTTTTAGCTGGGGACGCAAAGCTGGTGTGGAGTTAAATCGTACACGTAATTGAGCTGCGAAATAGGTTTTATTAAGTGCTAAGTTAAGTCCCCTGGTTATATTCTCGGCATTGCTATCGCCAGTTGATGCACAGTTGAAGTGCATCAGTGTTTGATTGAGGCATTGAGATTCGTCTGTCATGCAGATATTGTCGTCTACATAACGTTTATAAAGAGACTTTATGTGATCTGACTTTATGAGACTTTATGTGATCTTTATGTGATGTGATGTGAGACTTTATGTGATCTGCTAGTAAACTACTTTCAAGCGTTGCCATAAAAATATTCGCTAATAAAGAGCCTAACGGTGAACCCATTGCTACTCCATCCTTTTGGCGATCTAACCTACCGGATAAACTGTACTGAACGTTGTAAGTGCAGCGATACAAAAGTTAGTTAGCTGATCTACTAGTATCCCCACGTTTGTGTCATTGCTCTCTATATGTCGACTGAGAAACTCAATAGTCTCACTTAGTGGGATATTTGTGAAAAGAGACGTAACATCAAGCGAGAATAAACGCATTCCCTTTGTGTTCAGTTGTTTTACCGTTTCAACAAATTTAAAAGAATCTCTAAGACTATGACTCGCTAGTTTCCTCCTAACTGGCTTCAGCAACTCGGCTAGCCATTTTGCCGTTGCATGATATGACGAGTTACACATATCTAAGATCGGCCGCCGCGGCATTCCGTTTTTATGCACTTTAGATAATCCATAAAGTCTGGGAATTGCACTACCTACTGGCCTAATTCTTTCGAAAGTATTTGAATCAATTAGCCCTTGTTGTTTCATACATCTCAGTGTCTATATTAATGCCTTTTCAATAGCTACTGTTTTGTTCTTCTCAGTTTTTGTACAAACAAATTTGGTTTTGTCTGCTAGTAGAGCATTCATTTTAGCTAAGTAATCAGCTTTATCTAGATTTCAGCACCTTTGTCAGTTCTGAATATTATTATATCCTCATTTCGTCTTAGGGCCTTCAGCGAGGCTAGATGATGTCGAGTGAGTAGGTTTTCCGGGTCAGGTACTGATAACATGACTGAACCAAGGTTGATTTGAGCATCTCGACATTAAGAGCTGATGTTGGTTTCAGATCGATTAGTTGGTCATACAAGTTTTCAAATTGACTTTCTAAACCTAACTGTCTAAGTTTACTTTTAGGACAGCAAAAGTTTGGTCTTAATGATAATACTTCAAAAGCAAATTTATCCAATATCAAAAGTGATAAATTATGGTCGCACCACTCCGAATTTCTAGGAAATTCGACCTTAGGTTTGGTCGGGTTGAGTTGATTTGCTGACTTTTCTCGTCTTTTGGCTAAGATCTGCTGAACGTAACTCTCAAACTCGTTTACCTCATTCGGTGACAACTCTGTTAATATCTTCGTGGAATTAGTCTGCTTGTAGTCCAAGTGGCATTTCTATGTTAACAAATCATTCAAACTAATGATAAGTGACGCAATTTCCGTGTTTACTTTGTGTTTTCATCGCGATGGAATTCCGTTAAATTGTACATTAGCTACTTTCGGAGTCCCATGTTTGTCTTGCTATACAGACTGGAATGCACTATGGTTCATGATGATCGCTTTGTTTTGCCGGTACGTACCATGTTTTGGACATATGTTTCTTGCTCTTGATTGCACTTTCTGAGGGAACCTGGCCGGTCATAAACCCGTATTCCGGTGAACGCCAATCGCATAGTTCTTCTGTTGCTATCGGAGCGCAAACACTAACCAATTTGTTGGCATTCCAATTTGTTTTCAGCCCTGGCTGAAACCTACCGACTCTGTACTCTCTTTCCGACCTTGTTTTGTGGTCTGCTGGTTATCTCGTTTGTTACCAATTGGACTGCTACTCTGATGATGTATCATATCATTAAACAACTAAATCTCTACAAAGTTTCTAAAGTTTGTTTTCTCCGGAATCCATTTACAACTTTGGAATGCGGTTTTGTTGATTGTTTTGTATGAAGTGTGAATGGATTGCTCATCGACAGTGGTTTGACCATGCATTAAGGATGTTGTCATGACATAACTGACCGTTTGCTAAAGCATAGTTCCTGCCATTGTACATAATGTTTACACGACTACGAGAAATTTTGAGCAGAATTGTATTTTGGCTTTACACTGTGCAGTTGTAATTCGCCTTCGGCATGCAATGGCATTTTTTCACTTCCACCGGTAGTGGCACTTTACTAATTCACAGTGAAGCTTAAATATCTTAACATAAAACGACCTTATTTTAACGTTTCATATTCAAAATGCTTCCATTCTCGGACTGTTGTTATTCAACCATTTGGGATCTACTTTATACCACATTGTGCACTGACCCCTCCACATCAATGGTGTTTTCACGAAAGTCGGGTGACATCATCATCATAGACAGATGCTTAACTGCCACACAACCATGAAGAAGAAGAAAAAGCAAACCCTGTATAGGAAGAGAGAAGATAAAAAAAGGGAAGGGGAGAGGATCTAATCATTAAGAAATAGCTACGTCTACATTCAAACATACAACATCAAGGCGCCTACACCTTGCAAACAAACAACCGAGCTGTAATTGAAAGTAAGGCGTCATCAGCAAGACAGCTTCCTTGCGGCTTTCACTGACCCGCGTCATTAAGTGCACTCATTTCACAGACAACTCGGCCAAACAACGACAACATTCACGCCACTGAGCTCGGTTAGCCGCCATCTCACCTAAAGTACATGACCTGAACACCTAAGTCTGTGCAAGTGTAAGGACTGAACGAAAGAACTCGTTTGATAGCCAATGCTAAACACTCGCTTCTTAACCTCCTCGTTACTCAAAAGGTGACGCTTTTTATTTGGTTTATCTACGGAAATTCTCGGCTTGTCATAATCTCAGTTGAAGGTTCATTAATGTCCACCCATCTGTCTGTTGGTTATTTGGTTATCTTATGTTTTTCTTCTGGTTTTTCAAAGAAGGCTATCAAATCGTTTAACAGATCCATATGTCTGGCTCCCATGCAAGGGCAATGCCGGTGTTTTCGTTTAATCTTATTGGGGAACATTCAAGAGATCTGCTGTCGAAATCCCTGATTTTAACTAGTCATCCTCCGTTCCGAATCATATCCCGAACTTTATCCATTGCCGCAACAATCTCCTCCGTCACAACGAGACTGGACCTTGACGCGGTGTGACGGCTTGCGCATCTCTATGACCTATTGGGCTAAACTGGACGGTGTGGCCAACACACCGATAGAGTCACTCATGCCAGGCAGACCAATAGGTAG
>JTDE01005376.1:1820-14008 GCA_014338405.1 Paragonimus skrjabini miyazakii
GCCAGTCCTCGTGCTCAGAACGAAGCGTACGCAACTGCGCACTCACAACGGACAACGCATGCATCACCTGACGCAACTCGCCACCGACCTCGTCAACCACCTTGTCATGTATCCCGAACTGAGAGCTCAGCAAATCATGATCGGCCTCCTGTCGCTCCAATCGAATAGCCGCTTCAGAAAGCTCACTGGACTGATGGGCGATCGTCCGCTTCGCCTCTGCACAGACAGACTCAGACGCGCTTAGAGCCTCGCGTAATTCATTCACCTGCTCCACACTAGCCGCGTGTGTTTGGTTGCCTTCTTTGTTTTCTTTTTTGCATCGTTCTTCGGTTGGTGTCATTTGTTTTTGCTTTTCTTTTTGCGGTTGATTTGCCATTTGTTTCTGTTCCTCCTTTCGGGTTTGTTCTTTCCGTTTTGCGTAGTCTTGCTCATTTTGTTCGTTTCCTGTTTTTGTCTCTTCCGGTGGTGCAATATTTTTCGGTACCCTGGGTGGTTTTATTTTTTCAGTGATCTCGTTATCTTCGATTTCTCTCGTCTTTTTTTTTCCTGTTTGTGTTTGCTGTGCTTTTTTTGTTTCGGTGTCAACACTCTTGTTATCTCTCTGTTTTCCGGAAGGGTGTTTTCCTTCTATTTGGCGACACTTTTCTTGGTTTTCTTCTCTCGCTTCTCCTGTTTCTTTTCCAGCTGTTTTAATTTTCTTCTCCTCAGTTTCCGTTGTGTTGCGCGATTTGTAATATGATTGTTCCATATATTCCTCCACCTTCCGATCAGTGATCCCATGGACGGGCAAATCTGACCTCTGTTCTTCAATAATTCCAAATGATGGTTTCTCCAAATCGCTTGAGTAATGGGATTGCCTTGGAGGAAATGGAGGATGTAGTGTCAATGGTACCGACCACGTTTCGACGGATTTACATTTATTGTTTCGCACATCAAACATATCATGAGTATTGATAGGTCGCACGGCAGAACCAAAATTAGTGGCGCGAGTTACCATAGGATAATCGTTCATTTGTCTACTGGAATCATCTACTGAGGCGAGTTGACCACGGTGTTTTTGTTTTTTGTTGACCGCTACTAATGAAGAAGAGTATCCGGAGATCTGATCCATTTTGTCAGACAACACACTATCCATTGATCGCGACTTTACGTTGACAGAAAATGAGGTAATCGTAGACACAGTTAGATTCCGTACACTCCATGAAGGATCTGTCCATGTAGAAACATCTTTGAATGTTGCTTTCTGATATCGGTTGGAGGTCTGACTTTCCTTGTGGGCTGTCTCGAACTGACGATTTTGCTCTTTAAGTTTATTATTTTCCTGAGAAATCGTATCAAACTGTTGACGCAATATTTTCATTTCTGAATCTATAACGGTCAAAAATGCACGTGTTTCACAGAGTTCTTGCGTTTTCCTTTTCAAAGTATTTTGTAAACGGCTCACGCGTTCAGAGGTGGCTTCTAGCTTGGATCCGGAAACAAGCATGTGTCTAGGGGGAAACGGTTCCTCAAATATCTGACTGTCTTCCTTTAGAGCTGCCTCATTCTCGTCCAATACACTTATTTCATCCCTCACCTGAGTACAGGGTACCTCTCCGGAGTGGTTATAACTTGGAGACGTAGAAGTAGGATTGAGAAGGACAGTATCACCATCTCTGACATCCTCATCATTCGGGTATCTGTCTGCTGGGTTCCATTCAACCACAGGATGTCTTACTGGTGGTGCAACGGCAGCTTCTAAGCTACGCTTAAAAGCCTCCTTCTCTTCAGTGAGCATGAGCAATTCTTGTTTTAACATAGTTATATTCTCAGCAGATGCTTTCAGCTTCGTTACGCATAACTGCTTTAAGCGAACCAGACAGTGCTGTAGTTCGTTAGTGCGACCGGACAGTAAGCAAATTTCTGTCTGTATGGAGCTCATATATGGACTGACGTTGGCGAGAGCCACTCCACCATCTACGCCGGTCATTAAGTTCTTTTGTGTAGCAGAAGAATATTCGACCTCCTCACGCGCGACATACTCCAACAGATCGCGGGTACAAAGAAGACATTCCGTTTGCTCTTTCCTCACGTTTCTAAGCTGTTCACAGAGATACGCCACACAATCTTTCCTGGCATCCTCATTAGACGACAAAGTTCGTGTTACTAAGCCTATCTTGACTAAACAATTATCGCAAACGTCAACTGAGATATCACTCACCCCTAAGTCCTCGAGAACGTAATGGCTGGAACATGATACCAGCGGTGATAAAGTAGTAGAATATTGTGATATTTGCTGTTTCATGGACGAAGCCTCCATGGATTTTATGTGTAGCTCCTCTCGAGCTGCGGATAACTTACTTTGAATAGCACGATTCGTATCTTCTGCCGCACACAACGTCTGTACTATCTCTTCGGTAGTGGTCCCTTTCTCAACCAACATTGACGAGGAATTGACAAGAATGGGAGACTTAACTGAGTTCGGTTCAATTAAGTTAGCATTCATAGCATTCTTAGAGTCATTCATAATTTGCCCGTAATGAAGCAGCTTCAGTTCTTCCAATTCCGCTTCTTTAGCAGACATTAAGTATCTTAAATTACGTAACTCGGAATCACGTTTAGTGAGCATAGTCGCAAGGCTTACAGACTGATTAATGGAATTCACGAGACGTTGACGAACCAAAGTTAACGAGTGTTCGATTGGTGAACACAGTTCTGAGAAACGACGTGATGTTGTAGCAGATAACTGCGATTCCGGAAGTTTCGAACCTGGTGTTGATAAAGGCCGGCCACGTTCGGCGATAAACTCCTTTGCTCCGTTGCTCAAGGTGCGTACGGGTTCAATTTCAAACAGATCGGAATAACCCATCGATCCATAAATAAGGGATGCGCTCCAGGAATGATGAAGCGGGCGAACGCATTTGACCGTGGGAATATTCGACATTAAATCCTCTTCCGAAGTTTCTTCACTTTCGGGAAAAGTAAGAACCGGGTGTTGTTGCTTTGACTCTTCGTCAAGGTGCATAATATTCGGTCCGGTACCTTCAACATTCTGCGCAAGTTTGAGAACATTTTCACGCGTCGAAATATCCAAAACATTTAAGGCAGATAGAAGTCTGGCGTGTGCACTGAGCACATTGTCGTGTTTTGCGGTCATCGATTCTAGCCGAGTGTTCAATTCGGAAATGGCCGCGGTAACAGCACATTCTACGCGAGCCGATTCATGGCGCTCAGCATCGGCCAGCCGACGCTGCCACTGTTCACATTCGTCGGTCACCATAGCTACGTGAGCACGCAGTGCCTCGTTCTCTCTCAATGAACTTTCCATATTATGGCGCATGGAAGCAAGTTGCTCATCTAACTTTTCCAATCGCTCGTGCGCATATGGTAATTCTTCTGATTGGCGGCTATATAGCTCAAGACTTCCATCAACATCATGACGACCGCTAACGTGATGCTTACTGGGCCTCGCTTGGTCACTGGCAACCTCATCATCTTTGGCTTTATCCTGACCGTGTTGCATAGTCGGCTCAGTGAACAGAGACAACTTTCTAGTAAACAGAAGTAGCTGACCTTGTAAAAATTGGACTTTTTCTTCTGACAGTCTGTAAGCTTTCATAAATGTATCACGATCCTCTATTAAATTTGAGAGTTTCGATTGAATTACAGACACTTCATCTGATTCAGACGATGATGTAGAATAGGCTCTAATGTCTGACGCAGTCAGCTGCTTAGTAGTTTCGAAAGGTTTGTGGTCATCATTAACAAGCGGTTTTTCTAACTGGACTTGAGCTCGGAGTTCCTCAAGCTCGCGCTCGCGCTCAGACAAAATGTATTGCAAATCAGTCAATTTTTGGTCACGATGTCTCATTCCCTCCAACTGAATGGACAACTGATCCAATGCAACCCTCAACTGTTTGCTCAATAAATCGTTGGAATGAATCATTTCACATGTTGTTTCTGATAGACTCTGTATTTCGGTTTCAGTTTGAACTGCACAATGGATGGAAGTTGAACAAAATTCATCCGTACCAACTAGTTTGTCAAGTAGGTTATTTCGACTTTGAAGTGTGTCAACATGCTCAGATAATGTGATCGCATAGTGCTCGAGTTCGTTACGTGCTTGCTGGTAAGCTGTTTGCAAACCAATGTATTCGGATCGTAATTGTTCGTGTTTGCAATTTTGTTCGGCTAGCAGTTTTTGACTGTGTAGCAACTCATTCTCTAAAGCATGCTTTTGCTCAACTAGATCATCACGGTCACGAATAAGTTGATTCAGCTGTTCCAACGTAGTTGTCCGTTCCAGCATGGCAGCAAGCAACTGCTCCCTGATCCGGCTAAACTCTTCCTTAGTTGGAAGTTGTGTAAAATCAGATTCCAACCTGTCTTTGAGCTGATGCAACCGAGTAATTTCTTCACTCATTCTCTCAATTTGTGCATGTGCATTTGAAAGACTATTGGACAATTCCTCCTCGTTCTTTGCCTTCTGTTCCAACAGATCTTTTGCACTTTGCAAATGCATTTCTAAATCCTGCCTGTTCAATTCGCTGAGTCGCAACTTGTTCTCGGCGGCTAGTACAGAGTACGAATCACCTGTCAATGATTTCACTTGTTCTTCCAATTCTTCTTTGGCAGCAGATACTACGTGTAACTCTTGCTTTATTGCAGCTAAAGCCTGTTCGCTCTGTTTCAGTTCAGCTAACAAGTCACTAGCTTGTTGAGTATTTGTTGATCCCGGTTGCATGTCTGCCGCATGTTGTACAGTACTGTACTTTATGGTCACAGGCTGATTCAGTGCAGATAAGTGCGTAAGCTCAGTCTGAAGTTGGGCAATTGTTTCAGATTGACTGTTATTCTGCTTCATATAGGCTTCACGTTCACGACAAAGTTGATCAACATGAGACTTACTCTTCTCTAACTCGTAACCGTATGCTTCCAATGTTTGCTGCATTCGATAAATCATGTCGGAATTGGATGTCGCGTCCGACTGCAATTGCGCAATGACACTTTCGTAATATTGTCGCAGTTGGGATTCACGCATATCCGCGTGCGACTGTGACACACTCGCAGTGAACGAAGTATTTCCATACGACTGCACCTGCGTGGACATTAGGGCGATCGTCTGGGCTTCCATTTCGGCTTCAACTGAGGCTCGAACACCACTGGCAGTGGCCAATTCACGTTGTCGTTCATACTGTCTGCGAAGTGAACGAAATCTGCTTTCTGTTGTAGCCATTTGAGCTTTGACCGAATCCAGCTCTCTTTGGAGCTGTAGATTAGCTGACTTGCTCTGTTCCAATTGCGTGTTATGTGTATGAAATGACTCTTGTACCCAACGAACGTACCAGGTGACCAACTGCGGAATAGCCTGAAATTCAATATTGTCCAGAAGCCCAGTAAATGTGGACGCTTCTCGTTTCGGTAATGAATCCATCAGATCCATTTTAACTTTCATAAGATAAGAAGTGAGTGCATCAATCTCCGAATTTGCCGCATTCAGTTGAGCCTTCAGACTCCCATTTTCACTCCGTAACTTAAGCAAAGCCACTTCTTGTTCATGGTTTGTGTGAGCATCAAGGTCATCAGTAGGTAAGTAACCATTCTCAATACACAAAGACGCATCCACCAATTGAACGGCACATTCGTTACACTCTACGGCAATCGCACCAGTAGCCAACTCCATCGGGAAATTGTTCATCACAGCGTGAGACGACTTGCCTGATTTCACGGATGCATTAATGAGGAGTGTGTTTTCCACGAAAGTTGCCTGAACGCCAATCTCTTGCGTGATTGCTGTGGCACTGGTTTGGTATTTCGTGAGCTTTCCCACTTCCATGTTTAAATACTTCATGTGATCACGCATCCATCCCATACAGTAGTTTACTTGACTGGTCAAATTTGCTTGTATATTTCGTATGGCCCATAGGTTCTCGCGCATACGTTGCACACACACGATTTGACGTAAACCAGCAGGCGATGACAGCGTCTGAAAAATGAAAATCATAAGACCATAATTTTTGACAATTTCAAATAAAGCTATCTGGGAGAAGTAATCAAACGTCTACCCAAAGTTCGTTCATACAAACTAATGTGCTATGAGCATCTAGTCATCAAATGTGATTAGTAGATTAGACCTTGATTTCCTGAAGGAGGATACCAATGCAAAATGACAAAACCTCGTTCACGGTTGAGATACATGCGTGAATAACAATTAACATACCATGTCAAGCAGGCTCTCATTTTGTTATAATTGAAATTTTCTTTGGATTAATGAAATCTGGTATGCAACTCGAAAAGACAGCTTTAAAATGCGTACTTGCACAATAACTCGTATAAAATTAAGACCACTTTGGTGATTGTCAAAACTTTTGAACTAATTTACGAGTTGATAGATAAACACTAGAATGTATTTGCTAGGATATCAGAAATCTTGGCAGTGTGTAACGCTGAGTTACATTGCAAAGTCATGGTCAGAGATAACAGTATGAATGCAAACGTTGTTCAGTACAATCAATATAGCATCAATGCCTCACTCCTTCTCATGTTCATGAGTTGTTCCAGTGTAAGTAGTGATCACGGTATGTGAAGTAGTGAGCGTAACAAAGCTAACGGTCAACCGTGTAAGTGGCAAACTTGTAGCCAAAATCTAACGATTGTGTTGATTCAACCATTCACTCACTCACAGCGTCCATGAATCCGGTTTGTGTAAGATAGATAAGTATTGTGAAGTTTGACGTCAAGACAACGGCGGCTAGTAAATGAACTAACCCAGAGCCTGGAGGCAGTCTCATCTGACTCATCAAACGGTCATAGTGTGGTTCAGATTAACTTCCTTCTGTGGTCTACTATATTCCCAGTCAGTTTCACAAAGTACCGTATGTTGTTACTAGGTTATAGCGGTACCTCCCTCATTTGACCGATTAACGACTGACCAACCGAAAACGTTCAAACAATTCAACCCCGGGGAAGTAGGTAATCACCTGCTCAGTATAAGTTAACCGTCATGACAGTAGGGAATTCAGAAAAAATTGCCAGGAATCAAAGGCAACGATAAGTTTGTTAGTATTGTCATGTGTTCATAGACATTGCATAACCAGTTGTTTGATTATAATCTGTGGTAATATGTTCATGATGCTGTTTGGGAAGACTCGCTTAGACGCCTTTTACGATTGCTTGGCTTCCAGCTCCGATTATTTGAACGTGGGAAAGCAACACAACAAATAGTCTAGCGCCACATCCTACTGAGGATGGAGTAATCAGTTCTTATGAAAATACTTTTTCTTGTCTCTACATATTAAAAGGTGTAAACTAGTAAACGCTATACGGTGATGATACAGGAGCACAGATTCTGTCCAGCAGAAAAATACTCTTTTACACATCGCGTAAGCAATCAGCCAACATTATCATCATCATAACAGCTACGAACCTGACCAGAAGGTACTGTGACTTGAATCACCGCTCACCCCAACAGTTACATGCAACATCCTAGATGAAGGGACGTTACTGAAAAGAATACATAATAATAATAATAATAATAATAATAATAATAATAATAATAATAACAATAATAAATAGGTAAGGAGCAGACACTTCTTAAAAAATCAACGAGAATGGAAAAGTCGAACTATAAAAAGTTAGTGTAAACAGACAGATTTTTTTCACTTTTTATAGCAGATTAACGGATATTTACGACAGATGCATAGATTAACAAACTAATGAGAGAAACAAGTTACGTTGGTGGATTTTCCCAGCCACTGCTAAAATGTTAGCAGATATTCGGATTTGGTGAGCGATCAGAATTGAAACCGTTGGTTTAACGGAGAGGAGGCATGTGGCAATATACTAACAGTTCGCTTACTCATATCAGCCTCAAACATAAAACATGAGGATTGCAACCATCAGATAAACAGAGAGACAGACATTAGATAGGCATACAGTGGCACTAAGTATCATGCAGTCGTACTAATTATCATACAGATGGATTGTTTCAACCACGTTCACGCACACAAAACCGGCTGGTACGTTCGGCTCAATACAGCTTCGTTATATGTTATTAATTTCCCATTTCATTACGCAACAGTATTTTGAACGATCCAATTGGGTCAACTTGGTGATGCACTGTTACGAGGTGTTTGGTCATCGCCGATATGGAATTTCGGGCCGTAGGTTTACCAGTCTGAGGTGGATGAGCCATCAACTGGTTTAATTATTTTCGGGTGTGCACTGATACATGCTGGAACAACTCTCGATCTTTGTTGATCACGTAAGCGTCATTGTAAACGCAAAAGCACTGTGGTCAAACGGACCAATGCTAGACACACCCACATGAACACCCATACATATATACACGTATATGCTCATATTTTGAGTTTGTGACCGATGAGAATGAAAAAATTATTAACGAACTATCATATAGGCCATTCTTCTGTTCTTACAGCCAAGGCTGAAGTCTCAAGTTCGGAGGGTGTACATAATGGAAATAATGAAAGTTTCTATGATAGTTAGAAATTCACAAACCTCCGACAATTCCACAGAACATATTCAACGACTAAGTAGGGGTATAGGGCATGTCAACAAACAATCGCATCGAAATGTTGAGCGACGGCGGCTTTGCAATTGAAATCATCTTTAGTTGTCTTGATATTACTGTTTATAACCGATAAAATTTTATAAAGATGAGAAAAATATTTCCTCAGGTTTTAGTGAGTACAACGGGGGAACTTCGAAAACTTGAAGTATCTCAAACAGGAATAAGAAAGAACCATTTAACTCAAGGTTTACTTACCGTTGTTCCCCTGCCAGGTGTTGAACATTTCGAATTGGACATCAGAGGCACATTTTCATGCGCACTCTTTTCTCTATAGTCTGCTTTACTGTCGGATGTCTGTGTCGTCATTGTGCTGCGCAGGTGCACCTGTGGAGACAATCGATTTATTTCTGAGTGCCCTCTCCTTCGGTCTTTATTCATCGTATGGAGGGATATTACATTGCAAGCGTGCTGCACAATAACCTCTAGTTGTTCTATTATCATACTGAAATTGAATAAGCCTTCCGGAGCGTCAAACTGAGGAAACCTTAGGACGATGTGCCCATTGTCTTTAACCACAGCCTCCTGAAGTCGGACAGTAAGGTTGTGTAGTCGATTGCGCAGCAAATCAAGTTCGTCATCCCAAGTAATCTTAGTTTTGTACATTGGTAATGTCCTCGGTAGACTTGTATGTCTTTTAAGAATTGGCTTTAGAATACCAGGCTGCTGTTCTGACTGCAATTTGAATCCATTGTCCACATGACTGTGTCTTCTCTGACGCCAGAACTTAACAGGAAAAGAATCGAAACCGCCAACAGTCAACACGCCAATATCTCGTTTCTTCAGTGCACGAGCTCTATCGCAGATACAACGTTCATGTAAGCGTTGTGTAACATGGGAAGCTGACGGATACAATGGATAGGCGGATAAAGCTTCAGCAAGAACTTCATAGGCATTGTGTAAAATATTAATTTCTAACTGGATTTTATCTTTCGAAACTGGTTTTGAACTCTGTAATTCAGCTTTTTTGGCGTTTAACAGATTCTTCAGAGTGCGAATCAAATCCACTCCATCGTCCTCGACTTTGTTCACATTGTCAGTATTGTAACTCGAAAAATCTTCCACTAGAACTTCCTGTGTACTGCCTTTATGTTCAACCCCAAATCTGATGGTTTGTGAGATATCAAGCTCGGGACTTGAAGGAGAAATTCCAGAGGAAGACAGATTGGCATCTATAACAAATTGCACCGGGTTGGGGGAAGAAAGTTCATTTGTAGAGGATTGTGGATCAGAAGAGGATGAGATAACCGGGATTTCATCATAAGTAGACATATCTATCTTCAGCTGTGTTGGGGGGATTGAGGAAGAAAATTCCACAATCGGACTGACACGTTTGACCTGGCTAAGCTCCTGACGAAGAGAGTCAACGAGCGCCGACAGCTGTGCTACTTGTTCATCAGCAAGTTGCACGCGAGCATCTAGTTCTAACATTTCAGGAGAAGGAACACAACTTTCAGACTGCGTTAAGCTTGAAATGATCAGAATAGAAGTGACCTTAAGTAGTCGACGGCATTTTGCCAGTCTCTCCTCAGAGGTCGTTGAGTCCCATGATGTTATCAAGTCCACAGTTGCATTTCTGAGTTCTTTGCATTCTCTGCTTGTCAGTAGTTTATCCAAATCAACCAGCCTTGCTTGTAATTCCTTTGCAAATTCTAACAGAGCCAGCGTTTCGGGCGAGGTCATCAAATCAGGCGATGACGATTGTCGCGGCACGGAATGTCGATCGTGTCTGGAAGATCGACGGAGAGTCTGTGTGGCTTCACTCAGTCGGGAACGGAGCTGGCGTAACTGATTGGTGAGATTAGTTTCTTGGGATTCGTAGTCAGCAAAAATCCGGTCATTTGCTTCCCAAATCTGAAACAAGTGTCCAGACAGTTCCTGAATCATCTGGTCTCTTCTGCTCAGTTCCACATTGAGTTGATCAATCTGTTTTCAATGCGCGAAAAATAGAAGATAAGATTAATAACAATAAATTGAAATGAATAGCACTTATTACGGGCTAAGGTAATCCTGTCGAGGCAACTAGGTTGGGAAATATTACGATTGTATTCACCTAAATCAGTAAACGTACAGCGTTATCATACGCACTATTTAAGCAACCCAAATATTAATTCGCTAATTAATGAAACGAAAATCTTGTGTAAAACTCTGAAAAGTGCTAAGATGAGAAAACATCATAGCACAGATTTGCGTTTGTTTATTAGAAACCTGAAGCAAAATACGTGATAACTGAGGTTCTGTATGTTGGCATGTTAAGGTAGAGCAGTTTGCATAAATATGTTGTGGAATGATTAAAATTCCAAGGAATAAGACGAAGTGGAATTTTTTTTACAGGCACACAAATGTTTTGATAAGCCATGATCGCCTAACTGTATAGCATTGACGTTAGATAGAAAGCTGATACACCTCGTGAATAGTTAATAATCTGGTATATGAAGACGTGAAAAAGCAAAGGATGCACAGTGCAAAAGAACGTAATCCTACATAAACTTTAAAACTATTCGAGGTTACTCACAAAAAGCGCACGCAGTTTATGTGAAAAACCTAACGTTTGACTTTAATGAACGTAGAAAATGCGTACTTAAATAGCCTTAAATCGGAAATAAGACGCTAAACCATTTTCGGATATCACAAAGAGTGATGTGGAGAACAAGAGGACTTGCAGTTAACTCTCACTGAGGTGGAACGCATCAGGTGATAAAACAAATAAATAGTAACATCTATCAGACTTGTGGGAATAAAACCAGTAGGAAATATCATGCAAACTAACGTAACCTTTAACTACGTTCTAATGTTTACTTGCCTCCATAATTTGAATCGTATTGTCTAGCGGAGGTGACCAAAACGCAAAATAGTAAAACTTATTCTAAACTTTGTTTTGTTAGTTAGGTTAGATAGGAATCACACCGTGGGCTAAAATGTGGTTCACAAAACTGGGCTGATCTCGGTATTGGATTTTTCACATGTACGCTAACTGACCTTATTTCATAAGGTATAAATCTAGTACAGGGAGTCTGGGTCAAACCATGAGTGGTGTATTGCAAACCATATGTGATGAGATATGGTGTAGGATGTATTACGGTTGACTACAGCGATAGGCTAATCCGGTTACGAAAGCTGCCAATCAAGGTGCTACCTGATTATAAATAACTGCATAAGCTTCATCAATATTTTGACACTAAATTGTCTGCGGGGTAAGGATTTTCGAGAATATAAGGAAAAATGGATAGACATTGAAGTCTCACAACGAAAAAACAACTCAGTTTGGGATCAGCATGGTTGATATACCATTGAAGCTTACAGGATCATCATCAAAGACAGTAATGCATCAGTGGTTCTCGCTAATGATAAACTGCAATACAACCATGAAGAAAAAGAGCAAGCTCTGGTCAAGAAAAAAGGAGAGTGTAGCAGGAGCACATTTATCCCCAAACAACAGCCGAAAGACAACATTGTATTGAAAAAGCGAAAAGCTGTAATCATTTTAGCTGGCTGAGTCAAAACCATTGATCTACAGAGAGTGTTGTTACACTCATCATCATCATCATCATCATAGACAGCAACACATCAGTGGTTCACACTGATGCTTAACTGCCAGACAACCATGAAGAAGAAACAAACC
>JTDE01005376.1:17988-45310 GCA_014338405.1 Paragonimus skrjabini miyazakii
CCCAACCTGGAGGACCAGGAGACTGGTTTGTCAGACCTCTACCTATTGGCCTGCCTGGCATGAGTGACTCTATCGGTGTGTTGGCCACACCGTCCAGTTTAGCCCAATAGGTCATAGAGATGCGCAAGCCGTCACACCGCGTCAAGGTCCAGTCTCGTTGTGACAGTGTTGTTACACTAGAAAATAAACGCTGTATATTACAAGTTGAAAGCTGGTAAGAACATAAAGAGTCAGTGGTGTGATTGCTGTGAAGGGCTAGGAAGGTTGAACGAGATTGACGAGTTCTAACAAGAGCAAAATTCGAGTACAGTGCTCCGTTCCGAAAGTGGTTGACTGGACAGTTTATGAAAATGCAACAGCTGCGATCTGTTGTGAGTGATGTACAATTTATATCATCCAAATCTCCTACTTCTGACCAATAAACAATAAAATTTGAAAAAGGACTGCTTTGTAGGTGTTGTGTCACTGTGACTTGCAACTCGGAGGATATTTTACAGAGTGTACATGCATTGATTTTCACTAGTTAAGTTTAAGCATACGGATTTTTGAATAAACTCTCATTTCTGTGATCTCTTAACCAGCAGTAATTGTATGACAACAAAACAACATCATCAAACAGTAATCTATCACTGTCGTCGACTGTGATGGAAATAATGGAAATAAGGAAGGTTTTCAGATTAGTGAGACTGTTTTACATAAGTGTAATGTGTTTGGAACCCTTTCAGGGTGCGCAAATGTAGCCAGTTCAAGGGCAATTACAGTGATAACGGGGATCCTATCTCCAAAGGTACAGAGTGCACCAAAGTCAACTGATGTAGCCTTCTTCTCAGTCCCCGTTCTATGTCAAACTTATCAAACTTATAGGGTAGATTCAGATGATGAGCTTGCTGATCAACAGGCAAAGTTAGAAACGAAAGGACTGCATTCAACAACACTTTCGTTCTACATGCAATTTCGAGTTAAATGTAGCTAGTAGAATGCCAGACAAATGTCAGAAACCCTCCTTTCTTGTACATTAATATCGAGGCAGAGTGACAGAAGCCATCGAGCACTCCATCTTGCTACCCTAAGACCACAGTCACTCATATCCTTTGCGAATATTTTGATCGACCACACATAATCGCTTAAACATTCAAGATGGAACTACCTGATAACGCAAAGCTAAGGTACGCAGATAATGGATTGCGAGTGTTAACGACCTGTATGAGTGATTTGCAACCGACATTGTAGTGACTAGGGTGATTGGATGAGGTAAACAGATCGACGACGTCGATAGGTATTGCAGAACGACTGACGCCAAACCTGAAGAATCCACGAGTCGAACTAGTTCATAGTACTATAGGGAGAGAAACCAAGTTTTGAGGATCTCTTAGCTTGTAAAGATAAACGAATATGTATTGCTAGCAATGAGTACGGTATACTTTCTAGCGGAAGGCCAAGTGAATCTATCGTTCCCACTATATCGTAAATTAAAGGTGATCGATTTACGGTCATTACTGGCACATCAAGACTCTCTAAGATTGCAGCCCAATGGCTTGTATGCGTTAATGATTGTAACACACCGGGATATTCAGAACAACCTTTGGACAAAATTGAGAGAAAATTGGAGGATCATAAACGCTGCATTGACTGTACAGAAGCGAACCATACAGATGAATTGTGCAGAGTATTCACCCGATGTGCAGTGCCTGACGCGGTAAACGAAATCACATGCAAATGCACTACATCATACAACCTCGGAAGCCCACACACAATTTCGAAAGTATACATTGCGTGACCATGGTAACAAACAGGGAATATTCACTTGAAATTCGTTCAAGCCCGATCAGTAGAGTCCAGGTGTGCGGTACAAACTATGCCCTTTTGGACAACAGTTCAGGCTCGACGCATATCGATAAGAAATTTACCAAAATGTTTAATTTCAGTCCAATTGATTGAAGCCTAAACGTTAACACTCCTCATGGCACACAAAAAACCAAATGTAGTCAGGCTAGTGTCCAAGTGTCTTCTACGTCTAAAGACGTGACAAAAAAGATGAGTCGAGTATTTGCAGTCCGGAGTCTTCTACTAAAACTGATACTACTAATAACTTAGCATATGGCCCTAATCGTTGGTCACCTTTGACAGACGTGAACCTGTACAGTTTACCCTCCGACTGTGTTGATATGTTGTTGGATAGTGATATGTCAAGTGCACAAGGGTTAATGGACCACAAAACTGGTAACAGGGATCAGCCATATGCAAAGAACACTCAGTCAGTTTGGATTCCGTGAAGACATACGAGAGAAAGCCCGAGAAATGTTGCGTGCGTTAGTAATGTCAACGTCGAGCAAGCGGAACGGTAAATCTAATGTACAAACTAAGTAAATACAAATGATAATTCCATTAATTCAGAAGCGATATTAATGAATGATGCCTCGTCTACTCTCTTGGAGAGTGAGTTTAAAAGATTCGACACTTTTTTCGTATCATACAATAGATGTGTTTATCGACTCCAAAAAGAAGGTAAACCAGGGGTCCACAACCACAAGTGAAATACTCTGAAGCGATATGGTTGAATACAGACAGAAAAGTTTTGGCAAAATTTTATAAAGATACTATGAACGAAACATCCACAGTAGACTTTAACGTAGATTAACACCAGAGAGTGACAGACACACAGTTCGAGATATAGCCAGAGAGACATAGAAAAGAGCTTTCTTTTCCAAAGAGACTACATTCAGTAGAGAAACAAACATTACACCATCCTTGTAGCCAACTAGGTTAGAACGCATTGTTGGTTTTTGAGTCAGATATCGATTTCGTTGCAGTCTGTTTGTTGGCATTATCATGATTAGCTGAAATTTATTATGTTTGATTGATTTGAAGTTGCTGACTTGTTGGAACCTGTGATAGTTTGGATTTGGGGTAGTAAAAAGTTCCGTTTTTTTTTCATACTTTATAACTTCATCTTCCTCTATTTCTTGTGTTTCAGATCTCGGCTTATACAGTTGAACTGCTATACTCGTCTAATTAAGACGATACTGTACCTTTATTGACAAACAATTTTCTGTGTTGTGCAGTTGACGTTACTTTACTTATCCAGAGCGCTTCCATCACAGATTACGACTTTTCGCTCAGTACAGTTTTGATACAGTAAAGCCCTTTCATCAGCTAGTGGGAAAAGGGTAGTACTTTTGGTTAGTTTAATTATCGTTTTATTATCTGCCGTTTACTCTTCGCCAATTAAACCATTCTCATGTCTGATGTGCAGCCCATTCTTTGATCTTTGATTACTCGCCTGAACTTTGGGTCTTATTGATGTAACAGCTAAATCCTCCTCAGCGCGATGTTCATTTGACAAACCGTCCCGTTTTCGGTCCGATTCTTGCGTTAGTTACACCCATTCATCCAATCATAGGTCCAATCATCCACTCATTTACAGTGACCGAACCCAACCACCGTAGATAGTGCAGCGTATCCCGAGCGCTTCGAATGCGTGCTGGCGAACGTTCGCACTGTACATGCGGTCATCCCACATGAATTTGACTAGCTGAAGGGAACAGTAATGGCCAAACACAGCAAGTCTGTTGAAATCTTTGTCGATGATAGGTGATGGTTCTGAACGACGCAGCAATACAAAATGCACACAAGCATTATGTACCTTTCATTTTAACAAAAACCGGACTTCCTTTCAACGCCGCAAGTGAGGTGCACCTTTCCTACCCTCGATGATACCTCATCAGCACGTAGCACATTCGCCAAACTCCGTCGCTTGTGGCGTTGCACATAATACGTGTGTGCGCTCAGTTTTGCTCTAGACAGCAGAGACCTAGCCCATTTGTGCTGGGAATACAGACTCTCCATATCCGATCCAAGTTGCCTCCACCAGTTAGCCCGTACCAAATAGTCTAACTGTGTGATAAAGGCAACAGTCCGTAGACACGTGCTTAGGAAGTGTGCACGTCTGTGTCCGACAACTGAGATAGCGGAGATGCACAGTCTTTGCCGGCTGGGTCATGTACTCCTATTGCCGACGGAGCATCTGCCGCACTGTGCATTGTTCAGCTTGGCTGCTGACGGTTGGAAGAAACTGCAGGGTGGTCAGATGATGACGTGGTCAGCGGCTATGAAAGCCTTGTTTAGTTGGTAGGTGCTATCCACTTGGCTGGAGAGTTCGCGACCATTCACAACCACTGATTGGAAATACTCTCTGCATGGCATAGTGTTGCACTCAGTAGCCAACTTGTATCCGCAAAGCTATTGGCTTTTCTTCTTTTATGAAACTCCATCGCTTTTATTTGTCTATGTCTTTTCTCTCTTTCTTTGCTATACAATTATACATATCTATTGCTCGTAAACTTCATGGACCTTTGTCAGGAGCGACGGCAGCACAGAGCTAAGCAAGACAACGTTATCCGAACACTGCATATCGATCAACCCAACGCCACAAATAAACTCAACGCCAAACTCACTAGATTTCTCCGGCGCTCCTTCCACAATGTTGTCCATACAAAAAGTGAACGGCACGAGGGAATCGGACATACCTGACGAACAGCACTAGAAGTGATAAACACCCAAGACAGTTGTCCATAAAACCTCACCTTGCTTACAGAGTGGACAAACAGTTATCATAACAGATTCACATATTTTCTTGAAATCACTTGCAAAGAAGTCAGTTTCGGGGGACGCTGCGAGCAACCGAATCTAGAATAGCCCCTAGGTCTAAAATTACCACTGCCGTCGGTTGGCTGTTAAGATACCAATTCAGCAAGATCCATCACAAGGTCAAAAGGTTTTTAACGCACCCTTGCCCGAATCGGAATTTCGCCGGTTCCTCTCGTATCTGGCTTTCCCTGGGCTTAGTGATTCGACTTACAATAAGACCAGTGAGTAACGTTGACGCAGCAGACACTAGACAGATATCTTGTGGTTGTCACAGATTTCGGATCATCTTCGTGAAAACAGGAATCACTGCCGATAAACACCAATCATGAGGTACCGCTTCAGTTTTCCAGGTTACCTGAAGCAGTCATTTCAATTCTGATGTCACCCTCTCCCCATCATCCTTGAAAAGAGAAGTAGAGAAGAGGTCTGATCCAGGAGCTTTGTGACGTTTCAGTAACTCAAACCCCAGTGCCCCTTCTGCCTCCGACAGAGGGCCATCTGAAACGTAATGACTGATCATTCAACCCCGCCAACTGAACTGTTCCTCAAAATCTTCAGCTCATCTGTCAAGTAGGCGTGACTGGCTGGTAATAAGCCAACCGGCTTTCACGCATACGGTCTCAGTTATACCGATTCGACAGCCAATACGACCATGGACCAAAGAAAACAGCTTTCCGCTTTTCCCAAATAAAGTGATTTGCTCTATTTCGTTAGACTGGTCGACCAAACGATGCACACAGTCTTTGCACAAGATGATAATTGTATGGATAATATGTTTGATGATTGGGCACAACGCACTGATAATGGTAGAAAACTGATGCAGTTATGTTTATTGGTAACACTGTTTAGTGTTTATCTAACCTTTTGGTTCTGAAAAGTTGAATTTTTCTACGAGGAATCATAGTCATCACATTCATCTTAATCCCATTATTTAGCATTATATTAGACGACTGTCTTCATTATCGTCTCCAACCGTTCATGCCAGATCGGGTTAATTCATTAGTATCACGTGAGCAAGTTGACTATAAGCATTCTTTCTATAGTAAAATCGAGGGTTCGCACTATACTACCCACATCACTACTAGTCAGCAGTGGGGCAAGAGCAAGGATTTTGACACTGAGGTGGCCAGGAGGGGGGATACAATAAGTGCAACATGGCATAGAATGGTTCTCAGTACATGCGGGAATCGAGCATTGTCGTCTGTGGCAACTGTGACGTTCTTGGACCTGTACCGTACGCAGATGAGTATTTCTGTTTGTAGTCATGTTGAAACGCATAACCCATGTGTTGGCTTCTTGGATTAATAACCTTTGCACCATCCGTGTTCTTGGCTCACAGCGGTTCCATCGACATCCAATCGTCACGCGCACTTGAAGGTAAGACGTCCATCGACTACCGATTTCGAAATCGTACAGCCTCAATAGTAATTGAAATTATTTGTAAGCACTAAAAATTGTGCTTGTAGCTCAATTAATACCATTGGTTTAGCTGGGAGCCGGTTAACTAGTACAGCTGAACTGAGTTTGCGGGGAACAGATGGGTAGCACAAAGTTTTCTGTCCATTTCACATCCTCACTGACAGATTCCTAAATACGATCAGACAGATTTTCAGTTTCAAAAATCCAAGAGTGGGTCTGAAATTCGCTCATAACCATAAAACTTAAACGCAACGTTACTTACACCTTGCAAACGAATAGCCGACTTGTAAATAAAAATAAGACTGTTACTGGAACAGCTCATTCCTGGGAGTCCTCATTGCTGCTTTTCCTTACAGATACTTATACAAACGTTTCGCCATACAGAGTTTGCCTTGTTTGCCAACAGTATGGCTAGCCATCTTTGGTGCAGCAGTAACTACACTGGGACTTGCAGGTAGAATATAAGTGTACGCGACCGACTAAATTTAAGAAAACATTGCTGATCCGGTTGTGATAGCAGGTATAAACCTGGTCACAGAATAGGTGCATATAATGCCACGACCGACCAATCAACTTTATAAGCTACGACAACACAATGTGGTACGTAGACCCGGTCGACAATTAAATTATCCACAGCTAATCTCGAGGGATCACCTATAAAATTGGATGATGGAACCATTACTTCTAACCCATAAAGCCTTGTATTCAAGACAAATCAGGTCAACAGCAGACTTCATGAAAACCCTGGTTGTTCCACTGAATAAAGTGGGTCAGTGTCGACTGCCCGGCTGGGGTCCCCAATACTCACTAAACCCGTCGGCTGGAAACGCTATCCCAGACGGCAATGTGTCGTAGTCAGTGGTGTAGCTGCATTCACAACATTTCCACTTCTTCAGCCCAGTTTCGTTTTTGTCAATTCATCTTTTTTTTAGCAAAGTTTTCCTCTACATAATTCCGCGCCAATTTTGCTATGAGCGACGGTGCCAGCCACAGTATCCTCTGGTCAGGCTCATGATCGTTGTGAGTAAATAAATGAATAGAATTGAATGAGCTCGAGTCACACCGTAACGTCAACATTCATGAACCTCGGAAAATTTAAAAACTGGCATCAATCGGTATTAATTGGAAAGACCTATTGAGTCAGTTGAGCGGTTAATTCCAGAACAAAAAGGCTGAGTTTGTGAGAAATTCAAGCTAGGCAAGGAATAGATAAGGAATAACAACAGAATGAGATTAAAAGCAAGTGCGTGCAGACGAATGCCTATATCGAATCTAATGATGTATGTAAAAACATGCTTAGAGAGATCTTCATAGAAGAGATGTGTCAGATAGGATTTTAGCTGTAACTTTTCCGCACATTGTAAAATGGTGAGAACTAGTGAAGTCAACGAACTGTTTATGTATAATAGCTTTTGACAGACCAGAAAAAACAACTAGTGAACAATGCATGTAGTGGAAGAACACAGAAGCATTGATAAATCGACTGAGAGATGTGAATCAAGGGTCGGATACAAAAAGAGAGTTTGACGACTTCAATGAAAACATCATGTTGGTAGGTAGAGCAATCCATAGAAACTTGGCGGAACGAAGAACTGCGTATGTTCAAAATGGCTCAAAAAGCGTAAACTCTAGTGGGCACGTCACCAGTCACATAAACACAAGCGGTAATCTGCCAACAAGCAGTTTGAGCACAGACTTCGTAGATTTCAGTTCATAGAATGTGAATATACTTTACAGTGATCTCCGCAACAGTCCAATCAGAGTGGTATGAACCAGCTTGATTCCGCAGAACTTCACTTACCTTAAGTTTGACATTTCAATCTGTGAATTATGAAAAACTTAGCAAATTAACAGAACACCACCTCAGTAAACGTTATCACAAAAAAGTGGCCACATCGATGAAAGTGTGCTTTCCCCACGATGTATCCTTAGTGTCCATTATCAAGAACACCCCTAATACAAACAGAATTAACCATTTTCAAACATTTTTGTGTTTACTGTGAGAAAGTGTGCAGAGTGCAACACGGTTCAATTAATCTTAATTCACATATGCTGATTCAGCCTAAATAAACTTGTCCAAGAAGCGGAGTGTATGTCCGTATCTCATTCTTGGGTTCCCACACCGAAGCGAATATCAAGCGACTCAATAGCAGCATAACATTTCAGTCGACAGTCATAGTTGGTACCAGTATAGATCTGTGTGTGAATGTTCATATGAACCTTGACACAAGGAAAATTAGAGTGTACAAAGTTACCTCTGATACCGATGGTTTTAAGCCTGACACCGACGATCAGGAGAAATCTTTTCCTGCTATAGTCATGCTTAGCAGTTGAGACTATACGATAATCGCACTCTATTTCTGTTTGGAATCTTTGAATTTTGATGAAACAAAAACAAAACTTTCTAATGTTCCGACTTATCGGTCTACTACTTGTACGAACGCTGCTAAGTTGTGAAACTACAGCTTTGGCCGGCCCGTTCGCCTACGCACTCTCGTTTGTCAAAATTACTATGGATGTTGTTATGTCATACTGCCCGTCGGTAGTAGAAGTTACAAAAACTCGAGCAGAGCGGGTTGCGACTCAGGGGAAATCAAACCATGAATAGTAATAATGGCAGAGTACACCATTTTTTGTGTCTGTTGCAGCCACAATACCTTTTCTAATTTTGTCATCCGTTTGTGGTGTTCTGCAGAGCTTAAGGCACACACGAATAACAGTTAGAAACTACTGTTTCACACGACGACTAAATACGGCCGAATTTTAGCAGAAATAATTGTCATTAGAAGGGGTACAAATATTTCAAAATGTAAGACATCTGTAGATAGGTCACAAAGCCTGTTTGAAAGTAACATAACAGCTAGATCAATAAGGCTTTTCTCCAAGTAAGCTGAACGAGATGGCGATTAATAGGATTTAGTGGTTTAAACGTTACGGTTAGGTGACTGGGTCGTTTGTGAGACGAGCAAATAGTGAGGCAGGCAGTGTAGGTCACTAGCAAGTTGTCTTACAGATGCCACCCAACTTCCACCTTCAATCCGTTCTCTTATTTGTAAGTCGCGGATAAACTCATTCCGATTGTTTGATGTTAAATCTATCCGGTTTCGTGAATCGAGTCCCATCACTCACACGCTTTTGGTTCCTGGCTGGGACCATAATTCTTTTCATGTTTAGGGAGGCAGTTAAACATCAATGTCAAACGCTGATGTACTGGTGATTGCGATAATGTTACCATCAAAACAGGAAAAGAAAGTAGAGGATGAAGGATGTACTTTAAAAAGTATGCTGTTTTGAGTATTATTTCTGTTAAATTGTAGAATGTTAAGTGGGTTAACCAAACGACCTGCTTGCGAATTGTTTTTCAGGTAGCTTAGCCAATCGCTGTCATGACAACGAATGAGAGTGTAAATCCTTGACGAAGACACAATTTTGGTCACCATGGTCCCCAAAAGACCACTAACTTACAGTGGCCGTCACGTCTACGTTGCAATCACAAGAAGAAGCCAGAGTTTTGGGTTGTCGAACGAGCATGCAGAATATCATCCACTTTTCCAAGAGTTTTTAGGTAGCAAGCTTAATTGGGTATTTTCAAGGTCGATCTAAATTACCATGAAAAATCTTTCAAAAATGATAAAATCAGGTGATGAGAAACGAGTGGAATGCCTAGTGTAGTCAATGAAAATTCTTCCCAGTCTGACGTGACTGCCCGTGATTACCACAGTGGTTGTAAACTTGTTGGTCCCTGAACTGAGCAAATTCGCTCCCAATGTTTTTCTCTCACCAACCTGACATTTGTCCTCAATACTCTACCTACCCCGTGTTTTACTGCACTAATTTGTCATTAACTGTCTGCTGCGGGGTAGCCATTCTTGACCTGGCTTACTCGCGTGACGGTCCACCTTTGACCTTGCTGGTTCCGTTGGAAAGCCATTGATTTTGCTGAATGAGACTATCGTTGTGAACGATTGAGGCTTGCCTATTGTAATCATCGATGCATTTCCTTCAATAGTATCGTAGATAGATTTTGGTCCAGTCTTGTTTTAAATTTGGAAATTCGTTTTCAGGCTACGCGTACCTCGACGATCAGACGTGGATCGTAACAGTGGTTGTACTCGGTCAAACATTCGTCGGTGCAATAAACAGGTAACTTCCTGAGCATACACAGTCCACCTTGACCTTAACCCCACAGTACTGTTGTTCTAGCCGTCGTTCACAGAAACGGGGATAAAAATAAGCTGGAGAGGCAGACTCGTAATAAGTACAACCTGTGATTGGCTGTATGGAAACACGCTAACGACTGCGGCATTCCGTCGGGTAGTGTCGCCAACTAGAAATTTTGGGTGGTCTCATTGCGCCAAACTGAACAAGCGAATCTACCACGTCAATTCGAGTGATCAGGCATTATCGTTAAAGTAAGTTATTATGCCGCTACCTAACCGCATCGTCGTTCTATTCAACCTTCAATGGTTTTCATGAGAAAACGTTTACATAACAAAATCCAGTCGACTATGAAAACAGTCAAATATAGATAACCTAGAAAATGACAAGGTATAAGACATAACAGAAACTAGAGAAGAATCTCCAGTATATGTGTGGTTTACATAAAATAAAAAAGATGAATTAAGTCATTTTCGAAGATGCACGGAAGAAAACTTTTAACGTCAGTTACTTCACAAGAACCGGAGTATTGAGGACACGAAACAGATAGGCATAAGTACATTTGTATATAATCCGTCTCAAATCGGCATAGATGGTGCTATCGCTAAACCCGCTGTCCACTGCAAAAATGATCGGGAAAAGATTGAAATAGAGAGTCTAAAACCGAGCTAAAACAAATCAGATTACATGAGAATTCGGTTGTGCCTAACGCGAGGTCAATGGCGTAGTGACAAACACGGTTACCTCGTGAACAGCACTACTGACGAGCTCTAATGAGAGCGAAACTCGAGTTTAGTGTTTCTTTTCGAAATGGGCCGATTGGAAAGTCTACGGGAATCCGGCAGCTGCGATCAATTGTGGGTGATATTCAACCTGAAATTAACCAAATCCCCCACTACTCATCAGTAAAATCAGATTAACCGAAAGAATTGCCAACTAACCAGATATGGATATGTCGGTGACTGCTGTGTGCTACCTTAAGCAATTAACAAAGCAAAACATTTGACGAACGCCTACCAAATGGAAACAAGTAACCAAAAAACTTGTATGAAAATACTGAGGCAGCCTGTTTGTTTGTTGTTCAGGCTGTATGCATTGCATGTGTCACAGCAAGCTAACTGTGAAATAAAACAGAAATGACGTTAAGTTGCTATTTGTGAAGTTAAAATGATGAAAGACCCCCAATTTAGCGCGTATAATTTTCTGATGCACCTTGTGATGTTCGGTGGACAGATATCTGGCTGTTCAGTCCAAATGTATTCAGACAACCGACTATCAGCATGCGAAAATGTAACCCATGCACACGATAGAGCACGTGACTGCGTTAGTTCATTGTGATCGTACAAAAGCTAGTCTCAAGGTTAACCGGACGGCCGCGTGCAGGTATCACGCGTTTGGTGCACAAGCAAAAACCCATTGTTTTGACATCGACCTTAATTTCGAATTGACACCTATGCCAAACCATAGATGGAGTGCAGATCTATGGCCGTGATTGTTGGGTGTGCGTCGATCTTCTGAACCTGGTAAAAGTTCAATTTAGTACAAATTACTGATTAAGGAAAATACATCAGGATTTTTAGTTACATGCACATGTACGGAAAATGTCTGAAAGAAACGTAAACGCAAATTTCACCCCTTGACAATTTGAAGCAGGGTTATTCAGACCGTAAGATTTGACAACCATCGTTTAGTGTAAGTTTGATAAACGTCTATGTTGCTTGACAAACGTGTTAAAGATATGCGTTTTAAAGGTCAAAAAATGATCTAAAGTTGTCTCAGCAAAATCCCAAACATTGAACACAGAATTTATAATATGCTATTATCTTCAAGTTGAACATCACCCACAATTGATCGCAGCTGTCGCATTCCCATAGACTTTCCAGTCGGCCCCTTTCGAAAAGAAGCACTAGACTCGAGTTTCGCTCTCATTAGAGCTCGTCAGTAGTGCATATCATCGCCACTGCCCCTACTACCCATCAGTAATCAAATACCGCTCAACAAGTCAATGATTTCTGTGATTTCAACTTGGAGAGAAGTCCTAGTCGAGGGGTCATCGATTGGAGTTAACAGACAGTAACTGTGTCTCCTCTCGAGGCGATCGGGCAACCTGACCATTACTCACAAGCGAAAGCGGATGAGCGTTCTCATATGATAATTCGGTCGTGCCTAACGTGAGGTCAATGGCGCAGTGGTAAACACGGTTGTCTCATGAACTGAATGTCCGTGGTTCAAGTCCCGGCAGTGGCGATGATATGCACTACTGACGAGCTCTAATGAGAGCGAAACTCGAGTCTAGTGCTTCTTTTCGAAAGGGGCCGACTGGAAAGTCTATGGGGATGCGACAGCTGCGATCAATTGTGGGTGATATTCAACTTGAAAATTAACCAAATCCCCGACTACTCATCAATATGCTATTAGTTAAGCAGTTTCAACTTCCAATCAGTTCAAGATGTTATGCATTACAAATCGAACTAAGTAAGTCGATCCACCAATCCTCGTCACTTGTAACATCGCAATGAGGTCGAGCAAAAAGAACGTCTGCAATGCATGTGCCTTCAGTGATACTCCACGAACCACAGATCTGGAGGGTTCGCGCGTTAGGTTTTGGTAACCGACTCTCGTTCTGTTCATCAGTCAACCTATATCAAATAAGCTAATCGGGCGACTAGAGTAACAGCTCGTCGGCATGTATTTGAGAAGTCTCCATGTTCGCAACTGATAACCGAGGTGCTTAAAATGTACAGTTAGCCATGACTAGGGCAAACACAACTTACGTCAAGGGAGCATCTACCAAACCACACATTGTGCAGTGTGGCTGATGATTGAAAGGAGTCGGAAAGTGGTCAGATGATGACCGTCCGGCTGAGTGACAGTGAGTGATGCCGCCTCCCGGGATAGGAAGTGCATGACCATTCACACTACTGATTGTAAACGCTCTCAGATACGGCAGTCTGTGTAGTAGCTGGCTCACTTCCACGACTTCCTGTTGTTTACTGATGCTTTCTTCTCAAGACGTTGGTGCCTATGTATCAGTTTGCCACTTCGTAGACAACTGCCAGGAACAACGGCAGCCTGTAGCATAGTGCAAATGCGCACCCATGTTTATTGGATATAAACATTTTGCTTTCGTAACGTTCCATATTAACCACTGTATCGCAAAGCAATCACACGAATGACCAGCAGATTGTTTCCAAGTTAAGCATCATATTCGACCAGCAGTATCGCTGATCATTTCTGTCTTTGGAGAACCGTTTCGATTGAAGTGACTAGCGCATAAAAAAGATCTATTTTCAAACTCTACTGTTTGAAGATCGGTAGGGTAGTCTTGCTGAACAACAATTCAACATGTTCCATATTGAACATCGCCCACAACTGATTGCAGCTGTCGCATTCTCATAGACTTTCCAATCGGCCCATTTCGAAAAGAAGCACTAGACTCGAGTTTCGCTCTCATTAGGGCTCGTCAGTAGTGCATATTATCGCCATTACCGGGACTTGAACAACGGACATTCAGTTCATGAGGCAACCGTGTTTACCACTGTGCCATTGACCTCACATTTGGCACGACCGAATTATCATATGTTAACACTCAACCACTTTCGCTTGTGAGTAATGATCAGGTTAATCGACTGTCTCGATAGGAGACACAGTTACTGTCTATTAACTCCAATCGATAACCCCGCGATTGGGACTTCCTTAACAGGTCGAGATCTCCGATCTCACTAAATTTGCTAAGCGATAATTTAGATTACTCGTGAGTCATTATTCACAAGCGAAAGTGGTTCAGCGTTCACATATGATAATTCGGTCGTGCCTAACGTGAGGTAAATGACGCAGTGGTAAACACGGTTGCCTCATGAACAGCGTGGCCGTGGTTCTAGTCCGGGCAGTGGCGAGAATATGCACTACTGACGAGTTCTAATGAGAGCGAAACTCGAGTCTAGTGCTTCTTTTCGGAATGGGCCGATTGGAAAGTCTATAGGAATGCGACAGCTGCGATCAATTGTGGGTGACGTCAAACTTAAAATTCACCAAATCCCTGACTACTCATCATTAATTTAACATGTGACACGTACACTAGACACTCAAAGGTTAGTCTTCTGAAAATCTGGTCTAATGAGCCGATTGAAATGTCAATCCACTAATACCATATTTCAATTAAAAAGCCAAGAAGCAAACTGGAGTTACAGGTGATCGGAATTTTAGAGCTTGCGTCAACAATAGCAGATCTTTGGAAATCACACCGTCCTTACAGTGAAATAGAGCAAGCGAGTAATCATGAGGTGTAACACGCAAACTTGTGGAGGTCGGTTACAGCCAAACTTTGTACAGTAGTTCCTATTCTACGCAAGCACGATGTTTCTCTACAGCTAACTCAATCAACAACAAACAGAGTTCTTGGACCAGACTGTTTGGCAGACGCCTGTGTGATTCAAGTGCTGACTGGAAGTTCCAAGTGACAGTGATCACTGTGAGCGAGTAATGACCACTTTAATAACGTACAAGGATTGTTGAATTAAGCATAACAATTGACACGCTAAGTAGTCGTTCCCATGTGTGATAAATAAACATGACCGGTTTCAACTTGATCTGAGCCTACCGAGGTCAGTGCATAATGCATATTATTATACCAAACAGATTGCACTACAATTCTCAATACGCCTTCCAGTAATTATTCATATCGAACATGCTTCGGAGTAGTTAGGCCACAAAGTCAAATAACTGTCAGGCTGAAGGTATATCCTATTTAATAGATACACGGAACAAATCATCATCATCATCATCATCATCATCATCATCATCATCACAGACAGCAATACATCAGTAGTTCACACTGATGCTTAACTGCCACACAACCACGAAGAAGAAAAAGTAAGCCCTGTATAGGAAGAGAGAAGGAAAAAAGGGAAAGGAGAGGGGACCCAACCACTAAAAATAGCTACGTCTTTATTCAAACATACAACGTCAAGGCGCCTACACCTTGCAAACAAACAACCGAGCTGTAAGTGAAAGGTAGGCGTCATCAACAAGACAGCTTCCTTACGGCTTTCACTGCCCCCGCGCCAGTAAGTGCACTCACTTCACAGACAACTCAGTCAAACAACAACATTCACGCCACTGAGCTCGGTTAGCCGCCATTTCACCTAACGTCTCAAGCCACCGACTCTGTGAGTCGCGAGGGCTCCAGCCCGGGAGATAAACCCGACCTACAGTGACCAACCCCTTCGTGAACGATTCCATTTGTCTACGCCAGGTCATCATCTGTCCACCTCGCACCAATCGGCCGCAGTGTCGGCAAACAGTGCTCAGTGTGGCAGACTAGCTTGCATCCATATTACATGACCTAACCACCTAAGTCTGTGCACGTGTAAAGACTGAACGAAAGAACTCGTTTGACAATCAGTGCTAAAGCCACAACGAGACTGGACCTTGACGTGGTGTGACGGCCTGCGCATCTCGATGACCTATTGGGGCAAACTGGACGGTGTGGCCATCACAACGATAGAGTCACTCATGTCAGGCAGGCCCATAGGTGGAGGTCTGATAAACTGCAGTCTCCTAGTCCTCCAGGTTGGGTGTTGGAAGGTCGGCCTCTTTTTCCGAGAAATGGACCAGTTTTGGTATATTTCCACTCACCCGCTGCCTTGCGGCATAGGCTTTTGAGCCGAAGGCTCTGGTTAAGAACCTCAATCGTTCTCCTGTCTAGGTCTGGGCGCCCTGGCAGTATCTTGGCCCACACACAACCATGAATAGTCACAACACACGTAAAAAAAAAGACTTGTTTCTTCCACTGTGGATTTTTTACTGTCACAGTCGTAGGTATTAGATGTGAAATGTTACGAACTCTCATCCTGAAGTCGACATATAGAGACCAAAATGATATTCATGGTCAAGAACGATGACGGTCAGCTTGATTAATCAGTGTGTAACTCACAGAACTGAAGGTTTACTTCATTAACCGCCACACCAGTTCTTACTACTAAAACTCCTCCTAGGGTTGCAAATCGACTTGTTGAAACGATTGCATATTCACTAAGACTGCAGAGTGCATACGTGCATTCACCTGTCCAGAGCGTTCTACACTTCAGGTGGCATCCAACACGGGTGTCCAATCTCCCATTCCACTTCAACCACGTGAGGAACAGAATGTTGAGAGCAACACGCGAATGTTTAGAAGACATCGGAGTGGAGTCTCTGCCAGATAGTAGACTGGCCGATATCACATACGCGAACGTTATTGCTCCACTTATCTCTTCGGCAGACAACATACAAGCCATGCTGGACTAGGTGAATGAAATAGATGACATGCATGGAATTGCATTTTGCATCATTAAACTGCAATGTTGTCACAAGAGCGCTTCAGTCATGACTCTGCCATTTTTATTACAGGCAGGTAAATTTAAATTGTTGATCACCCCCACCACTTCATCAGCATGTAATATTGTTGATGAGGCGTCCAAAAGATGGCTAGGGCACGTTGTGCCTCTGTTAACCTCTTGCTGTTAAGCTTTTGTTACAAGGACGTTGGATTATCGAGTAAACGGAAAATCTACGGTGATTGTACTCGATTGGTTTTGCTATGTGGGTCAAGAATTTGATCTATTCGTAATGAAGATCCATATGTTCTGCATATTCGTGCCCCTTGGTTCCGTCATTTACTATTTACCAAATGAATTGATCGTGTTGTTGAATCGACAGACAGTAAGTGTATTTATTGTAAGCTAAGTTCGCGTCCAGAGCGTCTGTCGCACCGCGTACTGTTCATTCTAACTGATGGCCGTTTGGAAGAATCCAACAGATGACCAAGCAATGGCCTGATAAACGACCACAAAAACGTTGTCTGCCCTGCTTAGTAAGACTCGCAGGTGTCACCTACCAGATTAAAGACTGTGCGACAACTCATATTTTGGGTTCGAAACACTCTCGTATACGGCAGAATGTTGTAGTCAATAATGAGTCTGAATTCGTAAGGTTGTAGGCTTTTCAGCACCATAAATGTCCATTGTTTTGCTTAGCCGTTACCCTTAGTACACGTGTGTTTATTTAATTGCGGTAATTTGTGGACGGCCAACGAGATCAGTGGCATCCCGAGTCATAATACCTATGAATACGACTCGCGGCCGAAAATTTATGTACGTAGATAGAGATCAACGTGATTTTGTATCAATACTTATTTAAAGTTTTGCTTTCCCAACCCTGATTTGGATAGCAAACAATAATTTGTCTCAAAATATCCTAATCATGTTTGGCTATGAATACCGGCCGGTGATGAATTTGCTGTCTTCACCCCTTATTATCAGCCACTCCGATCGCAATGACTGACATTCAAATACGCTTATTTCGACTTTCGGCATTTACTGATGGACAAGACTTCTTTTGGTTTCGGAGCAATTCGTAACGAAACAAATGAGACGTTTTGAGTAATTAATGCATAAGGATATGAGTCTGCTAACACGATAGTTGAGTCATCATTCAAGATTATTGATATACACCATAGTAGGTAAGAAAAAATGATATCACCTGCTATCGGAAGGTTCAAACCAGGAAACAAAAATGAAATCGCCAAATTTTGGAGTTTTAATGGGCAGTTACAGAGCAGTCGATATTACGTTGTTATGGTGCTGGAGAGGCGAAATGTAAAATACCGCCTTCACCCCCTCCGATTAACTTCTCTAACAGCGAGTTCACTAAAATATTTTTTTGACTTTCTCGAACATACCGGCCAATCAGATCAGCCCTGGTGAACTATCAGTGTTAACTGAGTTCAAATGTGGTTCACCTTGCACTTCAATATAAACGAAAACCATCAGGATCACAATGGTACTTAATGGAAAAAAACTTACCAACGGATTCCACTCAATACTTGGGTTTATCCTAACTAACTACCTTGAGTGTCCTTTTAGGTCCTTTCAGGTTTTGTGTAAACAATATCAAGACTGAGTGCCTCATCGTAGATCTCGAGAGCTTCACACTTTGACAATGCGGTATATCGATCTATCTCTTTGAAATAAACAGAGATTGCTATGCCAATTCTTATTCGACATATCGTGCGACCATAAATGAACCCGAAAACTATGATCCCTTCGGTCCGTTGAAAACACGGCCACTGGTGATTAGTCTTGAAGCGCCAAATATGTTCTCCATTATCGTTTGTTGTTTAACTGTACGTAAAGCTGTCAAGACGAACACCATAAATACCCAAATTATCGTTATCCAATGTATTATCCAAAATCCACATTTGTCTACAACTGGTTGTAAGTGAAAGATTTTCCAAGGTTGGTGCTAGTCACCAGTCATTTGAGGGCATATTAAGGCACGGTGTATGACCCTTCTTTGCGATAATTGTGTTTAAGTTAACGTGCCTTTACTCTAGAGTTTCATAATGTGTGTAACCTATTCAGCGTTTTACTCACGAAGTAAGCGTACTATTTTATGACTTCTTTAAAAAAAATATATTTTTCAGAGCAATGTTGAGTACTGAGGCACAATACATGCAAATGGATAGAAAAATATGTTGTAAAGTAGAAGAATCGTATGCAGAGTGCTTTGTAAACAGCAAACAGTGCTATGTTTGGGAATATCTTTCGTTATAAAGATGACATAATTAATTCGTCGATAACATCAGCAGCAGCGGCAGTAATGCACCTTTGATATACCCTGATCACTAACTGGCAAACACTCAAGATAGGGGGAGATTCTTTCATCAGTGGGAAAAGATAGAGTACATATGGGGACTCAATTTCTTAAAACATAGCTGACTTCAGACATTCAATATCAAAGTGCTAACACCTTAAAAACGAAAAGCCTAACAAGCAAAAGCAAGTTCAAACATACAATGTATTGCCCGGAATCCCTAATTGTTAAAGCTTCACAAATAACTCAGCCATATAACGGTAGCACCTACGCCACTTGACCAGATTGGAAGTCACTTCTTTTTAGGTTTCCAGTTATAGACTTTGGGTGGGAGGGGTCTCGCTCAGAGAGTTACAAACTGTAGTGGTCAAGCTGTGAGGAACTACTTTTATTTCGCTGAGTCTATCTTTCTTTGTCAATTGCCCTTCGACGTCAACACAGATATGGACAAAAAAACGTTCAGGCTGATAGGTGACTGATTAGCATTCTCAGTGCGTAGCCTAACAGTTTGGGTGTATGCAACAGTATAACAAATGAAAGAGTAAGGTCTCTACTAACAAATATAGGATTCCTGAGATCACCTTTGGTTACCCAACGGAAATAACTGAACGCAGACATCGATGGTTGAATAATTAAAGAGCTTCGTGTCATTCATTCCAAGTCGGCAATTTTCTCCACTGCAAGGTGTAGACACCTTGATGTTGAATGTTTGAATATGGACGTAACTATTTTTAATAGTTAGGTCCCTCCGCGTCTTTTTTCTTTTTTCTTCTTCCTATGCAGAGTTTTCCACTTTTTCCTTTGTGGTTGTGTGTCGTTTAAGCATCAGTGTGAACCACTGATATATTGCTGTCTGTGGCGATGATTATTATGATGAACGTTAACAGGTAACACATATTCGGTAGTACCGTGTCTTTTCTGTGACAAATGATGCATGTAAAATCGGAGACGTTTTGAAAATTAGACGAAAGATAGCTGATCAAAATAGATCTTTATTAGTTTTCAAAAAAGCGTATAAAGATTTTATGATGGACCTACTAGAAAATAATACATCGCACGAACTTAATTCGCTTACGGAACATCTATGGGTATAATATAGGAACCCATTAACTACTGAGTGTGCAGAAGGATAAGAAATACTGTGGAATTTAAACAAGACGCAAAACAAGTTTACTAAGAATCCAGTGAGCACAAAACATGGAACGACTAGGTCTAAGACACCGCACAGACGGATATTGCATCAAATAAACTCTTTCATTCGGACTTACAAAAGAAACTCAAGATCCATAATCTTGAAATAAAAGCGCCTAAAAAGTCAACACTTCAGGTTTTGTCTTCCCCGCTCAGCACCCGAAATATGACACTATGAATTTGGAATATATAGTGACCGAAATCAATAATGGAATCGAAGTGTTACTTTGCTCATAGATAGTCTGACAAGACACTTGAATACCTCTAACGGTGTAACAGTTAATATACATCGATGAGCCAGGTTTCAACAATCACCCTTAGACTACTATGCAAACGTCCCGGACGCATAACTTCGATGACTGGCTGGACCTAGAAGCATGAATAATACGCTAGCCAGAACGGCCACATAATTAGTTAGCACGACAGCAAATCAAAAGAACTGTCACATTTGTTGGAATAAACGTTTGGAATTCCATGAGAACTCTCATAAAATAGTTGCTAGTGGAACGCAGAAGACAAACGTCTCATTAAACTCCCGGTACTATTTATACTGCCTATAATACTTGCGTCCAAGATAAAGAAACCACACAAGATACAAAATGATGAGAGAAACCGAAAAATAAAGCAACATCATTAGGATCGGTAGCGGTGCGACTTCTTAAAGAATTGGTTGTAAACTTACACTCTCACCGAATAATTTCAAGACAAATTTCTAAGTACGCTTGCAATAAAAATCTGATATAAACGCTGCATCACTTTCTTCATGTGTACAGTGTGTAGAAGTTAACGAATAGTTTTACATTCCTTCTCATTAGTTTGTGCTTTTTGCTAATACGTAAACTTGCGTCACCTTCAAGATGTTTGGACTGGTGTATTTGCTGACAGTGTACGTCAGATACATTCCCCAGTTAGAAGCTGTACTTGAAATCATTCAGTACATTTTTGTTCTTCAGTCGGTTGCAGTCTAAAAGGTTTTGTAGGCAGCTAGCAATAAACATGCAGTTATCCTTGTTGTTACGTTGTAAATTGAGTCTCCCCAACTGTAACCACTGGCGATTAGTGTTACGCGCACTTAACACTTATTGCATACTTATTTTGCATCAACATTATGCGGAACAATTTTCTACTAATTTTATTCGACAAAACACAAACACATAGGCAAGGTTCCAATACCTCCTAATTTGCAAAAAGGAGTAAATAAGGACTTTAAGCCATAACATAAACAACACAAACTTTCATTTCGTTCAAAAATAATGTAATATTCCAACAGTTTGAAAGCGATACATGGCTGGGTTCATAATTCCGATGTAACAGTTCATGTTCGACGCTGACCATATTAGCACTTAGCATACTAATTAAAATTGCCATGCCACTCATTGATATGCTGTGCTTTATTTTAAGTTTATAGAATAAATTCGAAGCACTACCATGTAATTAGCGTGTACATACGCATCACCACTATCAGTCCTAAAGACAGCAACACATCAGTGGCGTACACTTTCTGACTGTCATGCAAACACACAAAGAAGTCCTGATTAACCCTTCGATAATTGGCTTCCGTCTTCTATTCCAAATTACCGTCTGTTTATCTCTCACCTTTCACCGGTCGGTCGAAAAATAAGCAGAAAATGTTCTGTGTGGAGACGACCAGTTACCACCCTTAGAAAATGGTCTAATCATCCAAGTTTGTACTTCACTGAGGACTGTACTTAACTGAGGAGAAATGAACTGGCTCGACAATCACTAAAAAATACCCACATCCAAACCTCACCGCTGTTTACCCGTTAGTATTGCCCGATGCTCGCGACCGAACATGAAAAATAATGTCCAAGTATGTTTGGATGATCCACATCTTCCACCCTGTGGTCGAGTTTTGCAAACGTAAGGCAACACGGCTTTTGCAACCACCTGTAAACCTGATCTCGTATATAGATTGCGTATGCCCGTTATTATGTGTACATCGATATAAGGTTGGTAACACTGCCATCTCGTTATTTTTCAGTGGGTTTCTTTTTACACGTATAAGTGTAAAAAGTTCATATATGAACTGGAAAGCCACATGTGTAACCTTATAGCCTAGAAAAACAATAAACTAAATCAAAAATTTGGATTTCACCATAATTCAATACTTAACACTAACGGCTGTTGAGTAGTGGAGTGTGGTTAAGCATGAATTTAAGACTTAGTGTATTGTTTCCCCGGTTATACTAACCATGAAAAATGACTAACGGGATGTTCTGCAAGACGTCAGTACACTCACCGCTGAATCCGTATCGATGACAGCAGGCTCCGAAAACGTTTGTTCTTCATTCGAATTTGTAAAGGAATCACGAATTACTTCATTAGTGATGTAAGTTCTGCGAAAACGTGACTGTCGATCTTTCTTCTCAATCGGCTGATGTTTAACGCATTCACCTGGAAGCGAATACTCAGTACCACTAGGTGGGAAATAATGCACATTTTGCGTTACAGAGCCTTTACTGGCGACAGCGTATTCTGAGGAAAACTTGATGGGGGTAGCCCCATGTGGTTTAACCGGTTCGTTTGTTAAGCCATTGTCCTGATCGTGTGCTTCAGTTAAGGAAATCCAGTTTTGGTGGATGTGTGAGGAAACACCAGGAGAAGCCGACTTTCGTCTTTTAGGAAGAGTGTCATTTGGATAAGCATCCTGTTGTCCAGACCATGTAGAACGATTATGAGGGGCAAACATAACATCTCCCAGCTCTTGGATCGCATTCAACATGCGCGTGTACTCCTCTCGACGGTTTAAACAACTCTAATAAGGGTGATCACTTTTGAAGCGATAATGAGTTACCTGTTCATCGTTATTTGCATCGAGCTCTAAAACCTGGAATTTCAGGATGAGTTACTGGCAACACGACATACTTTATTAACCGCTGAGCGCAATTGTTGCAGTTGCAAGGTATACGCACTAGATAAATCTCTTCGTGGAGCAGACGGTAGCTATGTAACGAATAAATTATTAAAGAATACAAACCAACCTCCTGATCAGAGTATAAAGAATATTCTGGGGTAGATTTTAAGACGACTTCCCCGAGCTCTGAGCCTCGACTAATGACGAACTGAAGTGCTCCACTACTTCCCGAATCCTGCGATTTAACATGATCGTCTTCTTCTGTAGGTGACTCCTACCACATAATTTTCATCGCTCAAATCAAAACTTACTTCTGGGGATTCTGAATGAGTGTTTTCCATTTGTATTATCAAAAGCAATACAAGTAATCAAACAATCCTACTGAAAACAGATTAGAAAATAGTCAGAAACTCGGCATCCACAAGCAACCAACGTGACGTCAACGAAACGCCGCGTTATCAAATGGCCCACGCTACCAGTTTCCCTGCGTAACCTAAAGGATTGGACGAAATAAACAAAGCAAACTATTCGAATAAAAATTCAGTCCGAGTTCAAAAAGGGTAATTTTACTGGTAGCTTTGAATGTACTGTGAGAAAACCGGTAAATATTGAGCGCGGGTAATACGAAATCGGTTCAAATTTGTCGTTTTTTTGTTTTATTTGATTTTCAGGTGGTGTAGCGACAATCTTGATTCAGTGATTCAACAATTCAAGACAGAAGACCAACGTTCCTGGATGCAGTTAGTTTTTTTGGTTAGCGTCAAGAGGGCGTCTGTTGATCTGAAAGGCAGTCATTGAAAACAGGGAGTAGCACTGCTCTTGGAGATTACAGTAAATACCAGAAACAAGGTCAGATTACTTGCATAATACAGTTTATAAAATGAGAGTCAGGTGATGACTTAAAACGATGGTTAGAAGCGCTGCTAACGACCTCAGAAGGGAGACTGTTCCAAAGGTTAATAACCCTGTAAGAATAGAACTGCCGCCTAATGAAGGTCGCAGAACGAAGTTTGAAGAGCTTCTTGTTATTTCCACACCGGCCGTCATCATTCACTTGTTCAACGGGCTCCACTCTAACGAAGTGTGTAAGAATTAAATCACTGCGGATTCGTCGAGCTTCAATTGGATACTAATCGCGAATTTCAAGTCGGGACTCGTACGCAGCATTTCCTAGGCCCTTGACTAGTTTGGCAGCCACGCGCTGGACATGCTCAACAGCTAATATGTCTTTCTCCAGGCCGGCATACATGACCTGTTCAGTATACTCCAGGAGTAGTCATATATAAACTTTTTAAAGCGTTTGAAACGCTCCCTTATCTATGCGGTGCAAAGTGTGTTTAATTATCCTAAAAACTGCAAAACCTTTTTTCGCCGAAATCTCATGATGATCAGCGGAAGATAAGTTAGACGACAGCCAGATGCCCAGATCTTTCTTCAGTTTGACCAGAGTCTCGACCGAGTGAGATATATGCGCACTTATTGTCATTTTGTGGAAGACTCCAGTCAACCGACCAACGCTCAATCGCATTGAAATCCACTTGCAGTGCACTGGGATCAGTGGCGTTCCAGGTTGTCAGGTCATCGGCATATAGCGGAACATTGCTGAAAATATTTCCCGAAGGGTCATGGATGTAAATCAGAAATAATAGAGTACCAAATACTGACCCTAGAGGAACTCACGCAGAAATGAAAGAGGGAGATGAACGGTCTGACCCGATTTTAACTCTTAACGTCCTGTTATCGAGGAAAGAAATTATCCAGTGAAGAACCTCTTCCTGAATATCATAAGCTTCCAGTTTGTGTTTCAAGTGGGCTTGTGGGACACGGTCGCAGGTCTTGGCAAAGTCAAAAATAATAGCATCTGATTTGAAGCCACTTCTCTCGCCTCCGTCGGACTATCCATGAAAATAAGCATATTAGTTGTGCATTACCGGTTGAGAAGGAAGCCATGCTGAGTAGAAGAAATAAAACGGTTTGATAAGGAGTGATTGAAGATGGCACGCATTAGTACCGCTCCATCATTTGACACGGAATGCTAGTAAGGCTTATTGGCCGATAGCTAGCCGGCGAGTGCCGGTCACCCTCTTTAAATATGGGCATGACTGTCGCCTCTTTCCATGCGCTAGGGAGAATGCCAGTCCGGAGTGTCTGTTTGAACAGCTTATAAAAGGGTTCTGCCAGACTAGCAGTCGCCTCTTTGAGAATCCTGGGATGGATCTTGTCAGGACCCATTGCACTGTATGAATTGACCTTTGATAAAAGGCTTTCAACTTTTAGCACAGAAAACTCAACGGTAACCAGTGGTTGTTGGAATTTCTGCAGTGGAACGATAGGGTGCTAAACCGGCGGTGCAAAGTTGTGGAATATCGCGTAGTACTCCCTGAATAACTCGGCCACAACTAGGGAGTCAGATGAGGTCTCCCTCTTAGGCAGTCGCATGTGCTTAAATACGATGTTTTTATTCCAGCGGGATCTGAGGAGGACCTCTTCTTGTAAGAGGTTGGTGGGTTCATGGATTTCCTGTCCACGCTTATTTCGAACAACGTGGGACACGCTTGAGTCTTCCATCGGGCACAAAAACGGTTGAGTTTAGTTGATTGTCGTTTCTGTTCATTTATGTTTATCCCGTTATCGGCCTTTTATCCAGTTTTGTTAGTCATAGCTTTGCCCAACCATTGGGTCTAATCAGTTAAGTTTACTTGACCAATTTATATCACCAAAGAGTTCAACCATCTCTTTGTTTTTTGACCAAATTTCGTTACAGTGCTCTTTCATGTTTATCTGTATCCTGGCACTGATGTTATTCACATATCGGTCGATATATTTTCTCATCAGCTACCCTGTTAGTGGAAATTTCAACTGACAGTCTTTCCTAAGGTCGTTCAGGCTGTTTTAATGAAGTGATTCGGAGTGTTGAATGTGAGATGTGTTATGGGTTGCACCATACGAACTGCAGTGGACGCTGCATGTAATCGGTAGACTTTGAATATTTCTGTTATCTCTTAGCTAAAAAATAATTTGTAGCTATTGAAGTTGCTGAACTTTTGTGAAATGTTGCAGTTTCTAAAATCTTAGAATTCTGTTTTCTGAAGATTTCTTTGTTTCAATCTTCCGAAGACGTAAGCAAGGGATTTGCGGCAGTTCAATGGCGTAGGGATCAATGAAAAACTAACGCCGTGTCGCATTCTACCTTATTACAGAGAACTGAAGGTAAACTATAATGAAAATCGATGTCATGTACGTGGAAACGCATGCTTTTAGTTAGATTTGGACGTAGTTAAGTAGGAAAGCGTGATTATAATTTCGACAATCGAATTGTTATTGAAATGTGAATATTAAGCTTTTTATAAAAATACAAACATGAGGAATGCCTATAAACCCACTTCAACGTAGAACAATGCACAAACTTGGACAAGTAAGTCGTGTTTTATCAGTCATATTCGCCATGCTTTACCAGTCGTTGGTACCGCTGTTGTTAAGTTTTCCATGAAATTAGGAAGTACGCTGGGAGAAAGATGGGCTGACCTGCGAAACGGATGACATTAAATAACACTCCCAGCTGGAGAGAATGCGACATTTCTAACGGCAATTGTATAATCCGCAGGTATTGTGCTTCAAAGCCGAAACGAGATGGAAACGGCTACTTAGGCACGAAAAGAGATTTTTCAAATTTTTCATTAAATATTAAAACGCATATTACGGAACAAGTATATAGATTTCATTGAGTATAATAATTGTGTTGCAATGAGAAAAATCAGCTAAACCTGAAAATATTTCGTATTCGCACGTTGTTGTGAAAAATGTGGCCATCTTTTTCAACAAAAGCATCACGTCGAATTTCCTAAACGATTTTACGTACTGAAGATGCTTCAATCGAGAATTTCGTATTGGAATATATATCCGTATTGTCTTTCAACAAATATGACGGACGGAATTTGCCCAATTACATGCTTACGTACGGCATCACGTACATGGAAGTAACACACTAGGATGTCGCAGCCGAACACTACATCGGCTACCCTCATCTGCGCAGCCATATTATTCATGACAAATGTTTTCACCGCAATCGGCTCGCCCATCAGTTCCCGAAAAATTTCGAACAGTCTACGTAGTGAAGCATACTTCTCAATACGAAAGTACCAGTACATCACGGGTCGACCGTGGGCAATTATCCGTTTCACGGGATTCGCCTTGAAGGTTGTTCAAAAGCCAAAACGGTCATTTTGGCGCGAATCCTCGATTTTTAAATATTTTATGAAATTTTAAAAACGGAATTTCAGGCAAAGTACTTACAGTACATCAATTGTAAATGGGCGGCTTTAATGAATAAAATGAAATACATCGATTAAGTCTCAAAAGTTTTAGCTTGGTGATGAAAATTTTCTCCACCATTTTCGC
>JTDE01005377.1:21878-36428 GCA_014338405.1 Paragonimus skrjabini miyazakii
GCTTGCAGACACGAATAAATGATTTGGTCTTGATGAGCCAATGATCCGTGCTACATCCAACACCGCGCATTACCCACATGGTACGCGCTTCGTGAATGTCACTCTATGACACGACCACATAGTCAAGCACGTGGTGATGGTAACTTCTTGGATGAGTCCACTTGATAATATCACTGGCATTTAACTATAATCGAGTGTATTTGATAGTCAGCTCGTGGGTAGCACACGCGTGGAGTGGGAGATCGTCGTTCATGTCGAATACGCCATCGTCGTATGGTATGGGGACCCCCGGTCAGGCTGTTAACTATCATCTAGTTCGCGCGTCAGTCACCCGGAGCAAGCAGTTGGCCACTTGCTGATGTGAAGCAGATTGTGGCGGTTAACTGATCATAAAACTGGTCCTTTGTATCACTGATCCAAAATATGGTTGTACCGTTAATGCCAAGAAACTGAGTAGATTGACCTCATGGACATGAATAACAGCCGATACGGCGCGGTTCGTCCATTATCTAACAGTTGGTGTTATCATCTACTGCAACACAGACCACTTTCTCTCCAGTGCCGTCCGACGGGTAGTCAATCCGGTCGAATGTGTACTCAACACGTAATTCTCGGAGCTTACCTTTGACTGCAAACCTAGCCTCACCCTGAACCGTGACGCCAACGTCGTCGCGGCCTAGTTCTATGTCGATTAATGAGGTGCGGCGTTCCAGCCGCCCGCAGCTACATCGATCCAACGTCTCACCCACATTCCGTTTCTCTGCAAGAAGCGTCTTGCCTCCACGCGAATATTTTAAATTGAAACGTGAGACATCAGGTTGAATCTCTGGTCCAAAAACCTGACTTGAAAGGCAAAAATGGAGGGTTTTTTGTGAGGTCAAAACTGGTGCCAGCCACTTGACAGTGGGATCTAACTTAACTCCGGGGTGCATTGAACAAGACGACGGCGACTTATTCCGACTACACTGTATTGTATGCTTTATCTAGCTTCCAAGACTGCCTGTTTTCGGACAACGCAGGGCAATACGCCAGTGGTCTCAATCAACCATTGAAAGATAGGAGTGCTTTTGCTTGAGATAACCTTTTCTGACCGTATTCTGTGCCTCAGTGGCAGACTAACTCAATTGTGTACTCATAGATTCGTGTCATACCGCCAAAGAAACCCCTACGCCGTCGATGGTGTGAAATACAAACCTACGGGTCCTGCTGATTTTTGTCCGGCTATGTCTCATTGGTCGGTATAACATGGTTAAACCTGGAAAGACCGACGTTCTAGTCGGCTAAGCCCTCCGGGTCGGCAGTACACAAGCTTGACCACCATAGGAGTGGCGGCAAAGATTAAGACATGTATACATGCAAACACTGATCGGAAGCGGACGAATCCAACTGGGTTTTACCTTTTACTCACTTAAAGAAGGGTTCTTAGGTTAGTGGTATCAGAACACCTAATCTTGGGGAGAGTAGGGCAGGGTCCATGGAGAATAAGCGAATACACATCCAGTTTTCGCTTAGTCGAAGACGCGTTCGGGACACTACCTACATTTGATGGGAGGTCGCTCCAATTGAAACACCCTCTTATGAGGAAAACGTTGTGTCGTTATAGCAGCCGACGCCAGTGGTGCACTAATTATACCAGTTGACTCACAAGTCCAACGGAGTCTGCCTTAAGCGGCTAGCTGCGTGTTCAGGACAGGGTACGTTGGTAGGAGGTGCTCCTCAGTCGTCTGTGTGTGAATTACTATGATTTGTGAAGGTCAAACTTGTGTAGGTAGGGCTGGCTGTGCAGGGTCTGAAGTCAACTTGTTGCACGGTATTAGACGAATTCAAGTCTAAGGAAGTCATTGGGAAGGTAGAAAGCGCACGCCTAGGTGTTCGTCTAAAGCAAGAAACGGGGGTACGACCCATAAATAACTGTGAAGGGGGAAGTGTACATAGTCTCCATAGTTGTCGTGAGTGGGACTAGCCTGGCGTGAGCCCTCCGAGCTGTTGACTCAAAATTAGATCCAGGAGTTTAGACCTTTACAGAAGATGGTACCAAAGTCCTTCTCAGACTCAGTGGAGAGGGGAAGCGCCCTGTTGGGACGGTATAGATAGAGGGGATTGCACCGAATATTCATGACCCTGCATTTATACCGCTAAATGGCGGTAAGTTTTCCCGCGCCCGTTTAGCTAAGCAGCTGAAGTCATTTTGCAGGAATGATTGGCCCGTAAGTAAGGTTATGAATGTCCACATTTCAGAGTGGTCGGCGTTTGAGGACCGTTGATGAACAGCAGTGGCCAAAGTACAGACGCCTGTGACACTGTTGCGTAGGCACTCCACTTCTGTTAAAATGCTGCCATAACCCCCACGCGGAACTTCCGGTCTTGAGGGTAGTCAGTGGACCTATCTACAACGCTACCTCTAAGACTTAGAGCCGTCAATTCTACAATCGGTATCATGAGTCCTGTCGAACACCCTGATAAAATCGGCTAACGGCTCGCTTGTAATTGCCAAGCCGAGAATAGTTGAAATATTTTGGTCACGCCACCTTGTGACCTGTGTATATGGATAGTGAGCCTTAACTCCTCAACGGTAGCCCAAAAGGCATAGGGTAGGAAGTCACTTGTACACAACGTTGCGTCAGTAGTATATGAAAGCATCAGGTTTCGATCCGCCACCACGAAATGTCTTCGCTGTATGTCTCATTTTGCTTCAGGTTAGAGTTCACGTTCGAGGTACACAGCCTAACGACGGCTGTTGCCGATCGGCTGTCCGGAATGTTTGCCTTGAACTGCCAGGGAAATTCATCCGGAGATGCGAACGTCTCAGTTGCAGAGCTTGTTTTGGTAGCCAAGATAATGTGTATTTGCTAGTAAACGGAAGGTAGAGATCACCGTGAACCTTAAGTAAAACAATGGATTGGTGACGGAAGCAATGAAGGGGAGCTACCGGGGATTGCTTATCTTGAGACGTATAAACGCAAAGCGTCAGCGAAAATTGAAAAGTGGAAAATGGATGCACTGTTTAAACTCGGGTAACACGGTAGTGACTTGGAGATAATCTCAGCGGGCAAAATACTTAAAATAACTATCCACGTCGTGCATAGAGTCGTAAAGACGTTCACCTGTCCTTTGCTTGATGCACGTGGTCGCGCTCCCTCTTTGTATGCTTCCTAGGTCACACACGCCAAAGACACTAGACATATTTCTGGTATGCTCGCGTGCTGGATGATTGGATCATTAGACTCCTTAGTTAGTGTTGTGCATTGCTGTCGTATGGCCTTTCACAGGAGCTGCCGTAAACATTGCACAATCTACCTTATACTTTCATTTCGCGTCCGGTTCCTGTTACGTGCGCCTGAGGGCTGCTTGTTTGGTGCATACACGCGCTCAAACATGTAATGGTCAAAGCGAGTTTTGGAGGGGAAGTGATAATTAGCAGCAGTAACGTGGTTCAAAAATGCGCTTCACATCTTACAACCTCAAAATAAGACGATGTGCTGACGACCCTTTAACGGGCTATGCCGGATCTCTAGTTTGAAAGGTGGCATTTCAGCTTATCTCCGTAAGTCATGATAATCACAGCACCACAGGAACGGCTAGTTGAGTTGAAGACTGAAAATACAAGAAGGCCACTTATAAACCGATAGAGCTGTAGAGGCCACCTATCCAAAGCTATTAGCTTAACTCCAATACCCTAAACATGGAGGCCTGGAAATTCCCTGTTGACGAGTCACTACACCCTCTTAAGAAACACTAACTCCATTTCAAGATTAGGTGAATCACATTTTTGATCTGAAAATGCGGGCGGATGAATATGCTATAAAATAGCTTGAAGCAGCGATGGTCAAATTAGCCGAATTCCGTCATGCAATGACTATCAGGCGGTATGTAGATAGAAATTAATGCACATTTTTTCTTCGTATTATTTTAACAAACGCGTTTTCACAATTCCACGGAAAGTTCAACAGCATCCCAGAATTGTTTGATCACCGGGACTACCCAGAGCCCATTTACACCAATTACCAACTCAAAACCTTTACCCTGAGATGACTTAAACTGCGCGGTCTCACAGGTCTGCCTCCACAAGCACATTTGGCGAACATGTTCACGTAATCGTGCAGTACACGTTCCATCAACTCTAAGACTAACCAAAACAACAAAGGCCTCTCTCGTTACCCTTCATCCAGAAACACGTGAGTAAAACCAATCAGTCATAGGCGATTAACGTTGAGATAAACGAACATTTGTGGAATTGACGATAATTAACGCACCAACTTAGGTCGACGTCAGTTATATCTGCCAATTCGAAACACAGAAGCGTATCCCAACAGCTGACCACTTTGTGAGATGAAGTGGACTTCAGGCTTCTTTTGTGTGATATGCTTTCCGAGGGTGAATTAATTGAAGCGCCTGAAGTCGGCACTCCTGACAGAAACTCTACACAGCTCCGGACAACTTTCTCCTCTTAGTTTCTTGTGTATTAATAGCAACGCTACCTAGAGAACAATTTAGCTTTGAGAAACATTTCAAAGGGGCCTGATCTTTCCTGCATGGGTTAGTCATTTTACTCCTTCGTTCGTTCTCTTGGACGTTTTCCAAACCACTTCCGGCTTTTGCACTGGGTTTTTGGTGCAGGGGTGAGCCGCCGTTTTCTCTTATTTTAAGATTGGTCGGACGGTGATAAGGTTCCGAACACAAGCATACTGAGGGAACTTTTGGCTGTCCGTCGCACACAACATATCAATGTGTAGGTCTTGTTCTTTTTGTTTCACACCTTCAGCGATGGTCTCATTCATATTCCGATTGTTACAACAATCCGGCAGAACCCTCTGAGAGTTCTATTCCATTAAGCGGGCAAGATCGGTTTGTACGATATTCTAGCCTTCTGCCGATTTTATAACTGGCTGCAATTTAAAGTCACGCTTATTCCAAGCATGATGGTTCGGGGATTTTTGAGAAGTCGGAGACAGAAGCCAAAAAGAGCAGTGTTCTTAGAATGGAGTCTCGAGGAAACCCGCTGGTCACATCCCACCAAGAATAGTGATTTCATCCACCATTACCGGTTGAGGAGGAAATCCTCTTTTCGTATTAGGTTTTGGGTGGTGATACTGTTTTGTGTTCGGCAGGGAAACCAGCAGCACCTCCGGGGTTCACAGTGCATTCGACATGATAGGGATCTCGAAAATCAATCTGAAGATAGTTTCAGGTATCTGAATTTTGTCTATTTTGTCACTCATCTGCCATCAGTAGATAGCCAAAAATGAGATTTGCTGCTTCTGGAATGAACAAACGGACATTCCCACGACTAGATGCGGCAGCGTTGCAAAGCTACGGAACTTATTTAGTGCCGCTGTTTAGGTACGCCAATTAAGTTGTGCGCCGCCTTGAGGATTGGCACGCGTTGTTGAGTGTGTTCACCTAGCAGCTACCAAGATGGTGACTGGCATGTGACATCTGATTTATGGGTCGCAACTTATTTTTTGGCTGCTCAACGGTGGCCTAAATTTTTCACTCTAATTCATTGGCATAGGATAGGTTGGACAGTCTTTTAGCCCACTGACCTGTGGCGCACAACGGAGTCATGTCAGAAAGCATTGCAAGCTCCGTTCTGTAGCCTCCCTGAGAAAGGTATTCTCTCCTTAAAAAGTTAACGATCGCTGGAATGATCCCCTTCTTTAGTCGTTGGTTACCTGCCTACGAATCGTTTCAAAAAGGTGTGATCCTCACTTACTCAAACTGTCGGTAGACCCGTAATTTCGCTGTTTTATTTACTTGCTGTTACTCCAACAGCGACACCAATGATTTTTATTCAAACCAACAAACGGCCGCTAAATATGAAAACAGGCAAACGGACTCGATTCGCGTGGCTTGAACCCGTAGCCTCAGACCTATAAACTGGTCACTGAACTCCCCGAAACTTCGGCAGAAGACTTGCTGAAGTTCACAGCGATTACATCTATTGACACACCACTAGTATCAGACTCAAGTTTGTCAACCTTGACTAGGACAATATGGTGAGGCGAAGAGGGCCTTGGTGCAGTACCTGAAAACTCGTTTGCTCATAACCAAGCTGCAAACATTCTGTCAGGCAATCGTCTCATGACCTTTAAAACTACAAACGTAGGGCTCACTGGTCACTTGCTCGATGGCAGCTCACGACAACCACCTCTCTTCTTCGGACGGATTATTGCTCTTCTTCAATCCGTTGTAATTCGGCAGTGCTGCCGACGCACACTGAACATTCAAGATGATGGCGCTCCAGGTTTATCCGTAAGTTCCCTCAGTACCAAGGGGTACAGACCATTCGGGTTGGGCGACTTATGGTAGTTGAGGATAGTCAGACCTATACTCAATTCCTTTCCTCTGATCTCTTCTGTAGTGAAAACCAACGCCACGGGAGTAGATGAAGGAATCGAGTGTCTTGATGGGGTACACTGTGGCGGAATGCACCTTACGGGCCAACGCTTTTGCTTCTGTAGCTTACGCCTTCCAAACCTCTAGTGCATTTAGATATTGTTGTTCTTGTTTTTGTCATTCTCTCCAAATTAGCCTTTAGCCCTTCGTACGTGTTGTATTTCGTAATCTTCCAAATGTCAGTATTTTTGAGTACCCCGTTATCGTTCTTAACCATAACTCGTCTGGTAGCAACTTGCTGGTTCAGAGGAGTAGGATCAGCCTAAATAACGCCATAACTATGGGAATCGGTGGCAATTTTCACAACGTCAGACTTCGTCATCGGCGAAGAAGGCGGGAGGTCCATGACAGGACAGCGTTGTTACCCATCCTCGCTGCATAGTGAATTACCTGTGACAAATATTTGTACAATCGAATATTATCGAACCATTTGCTAAAGATTCAAGTTCACACTGAGTTACGCGTAATCAGTTGACTCAAAAATGTCTTTCTCAGTATCCAACGAGAGAGAAGATAATTTATCGTCGAAACGGTTATTAGGAAGGCACTCGTAAAAACTGAATAAAATACGGTACTAATTGAACTAATGGACGTGAAAATTGAATCTATCATCTCAGAAGTGAAAAGTCCTCAAAAATTGAGAAAAGAATGTGCCTATGCAACAAAGTTGACAACTAAGCACTGCTCAGTAACGAGGGACAGTAAAACGGCATCGAGCTCACTCAAACAAACGATCATTGGATGGGTCGGAACAAAACAAATACTCGGGCATGGAGAATCGAGAGAAATTATAAGTTATTTGAGAGAAAGTCTAATGAGGAATCTGTTCATTTTCGGCAGTTAGAAATGTACAGGGCCCAGATTGTCGATTTTGTTAAGGTCTGTTGCATTATTTTGAGATTGCTGTGCTTTGCTTGATCAGTGTTGAAGGGTGGCCCTATCTTTCCTTAATTTTCCTTAAGAACAAACAGTATTGACCATTTTCCTTTTTACACCGGTTACAGTAACCGTTTCCCTTACTCTCAATCAATCAGAGCATTGTGCATTTTACACGTCAAAATAGGACATTCTTCTTCCATATTCTTTCTTGAATAGCTTATAATTCTTATCATTTCTCGATGTGTGAACAGTCATTTTGTTCCAACCCAACCAATTACCGTTTGTTTGAGTGAACTCAATTCCGTTTTATCGTCCTTCATTACTGAGCGGTGCCTAGCTGTCTGATTTGTTGCACAGGCACATTCTTTATTCAATTTCTGAGGATATTTCAAATTTGAGGCGAGATATTCAGTTTTCATGTATATCGATTCAATTAGTACCGTGTTAAATCCAGTTTCTACGAGCGCCTTCTCAGTAGCCGTTTCGAAGATCGATTATCTTCCTTGCCGTTGGATAGTGAGATAGGCATATTTGGATCAACGGATTACGCGTCACTCGTTGTGAACTTGAATCGTTAGCGAACGATTCAATACGGATTGAATAAGAGTTGGGTAAACGATAGCAGTAGCTGAAGTAAGAATAAAGGCTACCGCTGCGGTTTATTCGAGGAAGTTAATAAAATGTAAGGCCACCCTTGAAGAATAATCAAACAAAGCACAACGATTCCAAAAGTAATTCAACTTATCGCAGCAGAACCAACCGTCACAATGTTCTTTAAAAGGAGACACCACACAGACAGAGATTTTTCTGTCGCAAGGTGGTCGTCAATTGAAAAAGCATTTCGCAATTTGCTTGTTCTAGAGTATAAATCAGTGCCTTGTCCGGCGTTGATCTGCTTTATGAAAACGGTAGGTGGAGAATCACTTCTTGCGTTACTCTCATATCTGTTGCTCATACATTAACATTGTGTCTAGAAAGAGCGGTGTTACATCATATTTTCCACAAATGTGGGTTCAGAAAACTTAGCGCCAGTGTGATATTTGAAGAATAATCGTAACGACCGGGAGAACCCCGGCTATCGGCCTTTAAACTGCTTATCAGTCAGTGAATCACTGAATTACACGTGGACATGCCATGCTTTCATTGAATATCGATGGCAAACAACAGCTAGATACATTCGTGGATGGACAATAATTTGCTCCAGTACAGTTGGTCATAAGAATAAACGACATGATCAAGAAGTGATCGAAAATTTTTAACGGCCCTAAGGCATTCAAAATGGCTGAAGTGGATAAATATTTGTGTTCGATCAACATTATTAGATGTCGACCGTGTCAATTCGGGCTGACAACAGCAGAAGATTACCGCTGTTGTGGACAATGACCAGCCCGAATAGCACCAAAAACGTGTTAACAGTACGAACGAAGAACTGTTAGGTCACGCTGTAAAGAGGCAACGAGTTAAATGATAATGAACAACGATAATTATGGCCACATAGAGCGATGATGATAAAACTCCAGAAAGAAGCTAACGAATCAAGGCAAATTGATCTTACTCACGCTGAAAATGTTGATGACTCAAAAGATTTCAGCGATCTATTCACGGATTCGGGGTGGAAAGAGTAAACTACCAATCACCATGTCCAGCTCATTTCAATTTGGATTGCATACTTTGAGAACAATTTCCATTTGTTGTTCAGCTTCTTGCATCGACTTGCTTTGAAAATCCCACCTTGCCTCAATAAATTGAAAAACACAGTTCTCTTTAATAGTGCTTCAATGATGCAGATAACGGTGCTGACCAAGCAGTCATTCTGAGGTTAACCTTAGGAGGCCGCGGAAGTTTCTCACTCGTGCAACTACCTCAGCAGGGATCGAATAGGTGTGAACGTCTACCTCATGGAGGTTTTCACACATTTACTAATTTTATCGCCGGTAGGTCGGTTGTGTTGATAATGTTGACCGACCGACGATTCTGTTTATTTACCTAGGACAAAACACAAGTGCATAGTTGTTCAGCAATATTTGGGGGTACACCAAGTAAATTATTCATGACAAGCTTCTTGGCAAGAAGCGGCTTAGACTAGCTTGAAACCCGGATGCTCGAAAGGGCTATATATGCATGGGGAACAAATAAAGCTGCCGTTTCTGGAAGTTACTATGAGCTGCCGTCTTTTGCAGCTTCCAGATCTAAACACAAAACGAAATTGCTCATGTTGAAGTTTTTGGCTATTTTTAAGGAAACCAAGCCCTCCCTGTCTATGAGGAAAATCCAACGGAAAGAACAGGAAACATTTAGAGATGAATGTATTTGTTGGCACTCGTGGAAAATCTTTCACGTATATAAGCAAAATATATATATAATTTTAACGAATCTGCATCATTAAGTAGGTTACCTAGTACTTTTGAAGCGGTATTTCCTATTTCATCACAGTTGGCAAAAGATCATAACCGGCAATCCAATAAATCTCGTGATGCTGGCTAAATCCCATGTAGCTTACTCGAACTTCACTTCCGTTGCGTTTGCTTTGTCTGGCGACTGTTGTTTGTATGATGGACAGTTGGTCACCAGGCTACCTGCATTCTTGTACACTTCAAGCAATAATTCCCGCTCTACTTAATTTCCGAACTCTTGCTGCAATAGCAAACACTGACTCAGAGATTCAGATCGGGCGCGATGTAAAGGTAACTTCATGAACGTCAGTTTTGATATATTCTGAAATTCTCATGCTGCTAACTTGGCAAACTCTTGTTCTCACGAGCTTAATCCTATTTCAGATTCTGCCGTGGGATGTATGGCTATGTGGACCCTTGGTGTAAGCTGCGCTTGTTTGCACCATCACCACCCGCGTTGGTCCACGGATTTCATCGAATAACCCACGATTTGAAATTTGGAAACCTAATTCATCCGTAGTTCGCCGTTTTCGGATAATTCGTTGATCTCGGATATCGCCAGGTTTCTAATAGTTTGCAATCGAACACAATTTGTAAAGAGCCCCTCACTGAGATTGTCTTTATGGAACGAAAAGCGGTTGCCCAGCAAAGGAAGAGTTCTTCAGTCGCTCACTGAATTCCAGACCTAGTTATGGCTGGGTTTGGTGGCTGTTCCTGTCGCATTTTTGCCTGAATGAAGCAGCTAGAAGATAAGCAGGAGTACACGCTGGAATTTTGCCTTGGCTTGTCAGTACTAAATAACCAGTGACACAGAAAACTCTCACTTTAACATCCATAGCTCTCGGGGAGGAGGGTATGGACAAAGTGAACAGCAAAAACATCCGGTTGTGCGGTCTGAGTAATATATACTGCACCGTAGTTCCACGGCAACCTATGGCTCACAAATAACTGTTGTTTCACAAGCAACTTCGATATGCACCAGGTTATCGCGACAGTTTCGGCAAATTTTGGGAACTACGGGTTGTGGCGGCGAAAGCTGCTGGTAAAGGCTGAGGACAAGTCCACGTTGTTTGTCAGCCAACAGGGTGGGTCCTCCGAACGATGAATCCGGGTGCCTACGATTCACTGTGATTATGGTGCCTGGTTGCGGGACCTGTTCGGGAACTCACTAAGGAACATGTTCCTAAAATTTGAGACTAATGACCCATCAATTCTGTCTATGTAACTTTATCTGCGGTTACATGTGGATTGTTACACACAGTGAGTTGACGCCAATAGGCTGAACTCATTTGAATTTGAGCACACGCAACATGTGCGTCTAATTGAGGGCCAGCAGTTCAACGGCACTGCAAGTACGTTTCAGTGAATGGAAAATTCGTTGAGTTGTCCATAACATCGCAATATCCGCTTTGAAGGGTATTTCAGTATATACTAACACTTGGAGACCTCATCATTGTTACCGTTTTTGGGTTTCCATTAGCTGTGACGCTGAATGGAGCTTCTGGGGTACCCATTGTTTCAGAAGGTCGTCCTGAATATTGCTATTTCTTGCTCAACGCAATCTTATGTGTAGACGCGGCATGCTTTCGTGGAAAATGTTCTTACCGCATCATGCGTACGTTCCGCCGGGTTGAAACTGGTGAAGTGCATATATTGACTGGACCACGCTGGTTTCTTATAAACAGCGAGCCTTACTGATACGTCAATCCTTCTACCGATCAATCTGTACAGGTGAAACAGATTTTGATTAGCTTCTGCTTCACATGCCGTCGTTAGGTTGAGATGGACGTGGTCAAACCGCAAGACATTGATCTAATGGCACCCGATCTTTGGAAATGACCAAGACATCGGTTGTAATATGACAGTTGCGAAGTAATATAGGTCTGTTATCCTTCTTCCGAGAATAAGAAAACGGCAAAGAGAAGTGGGCTTAATCGTCCACTGATTGTTATACAGTGGATTTATCCACAAGACGTGTTTTAAAATTAAAACTGACGTTTACTATGTACAGAAACAGTAAAGTTTTTAGACAATCCGTTGGACTTGGTGCGAGGATATTTCCCGCAAAAGTCCGTTCACATATAAACCCAATGCTTTTTCTTGGTCGGGCATTGCCTAGGAGAGATTGAATCTCTAAACAGCACATGTTCATTCCCTACATTACTTCAGTCCGACTAATCCGTAAGCTACAGTGAACCTTCAATAATATACTTGTCGAACTTTCGAATGTCTGGTTTTAAAATCTTGATCACTCGTCTCACTAGTTTGTTACGGGATGAATAAGGCAATGCTAATAACATATTCTTCATGTGAGGTTCAAGAAGACTGCATATAGTAGGTATCCGTGTTAATGGGTATTTGTTACTGGAGAGCCAACCCACAGTCGTAGTATCTGCCATGTTAGTCTATCGGTTGTTTTATTCAAATCGCTCAACTGATATAACCGTCCTAATTTTGAGAGTTACACTGGCCAATGTGACAGGGTGGTGGTTATCTATTTTGCGATGGTAACCTCTGTTGCCCATTTGTTTTAAATCACCTGAGAGGACTATTTTCCTTCAGAACATCGCTGAATAACTTGCATAGTGGTAATCTGATTGTCTGGGTCACCATTTTTGACAACCGGACGGATGTCATTAAGACACGTTTGCTCGTTCGTCTGTGTTGATGGTAATGCCTTTTCGGTCTCCTCCTTCCAGATGGTGAACTATTTAAATCTTCCACGTGAAACTGCAAAGAGCTTGCTGGACACTGGCACTCCGGTGCTTCCCATGCTTAGAGCAGAAGTAGTGTTCGGTAACTTCAAACTGGTCATCTCAGTGTAAGATCTCGTTTTCTACCCTGAAAACTTGTACAATTTCTTTACGCATTAGGGTTTTGGACTGGCCATAAACGCAAGAACGTTTTTGTCTCATCGCAGCCGTCCATGCTTGATTTCCATTTTGATGACCACAAGCATGCCTTGTAGCATATATCAATTCATTTCTTCTATATCACTAAACATTGCTCTCTGACTGAGATTCTTGCAAAAGCGTAACCATGCCTGTGTCGAGAAAGTTGCGATCTCGTGCAATGCTTCTTTAAATCCCGCCTTGCCGCCATCAGCGTATTTCCTAACTAGAGATATGTGTACTCTAGTGATGACTCACAAGTTAACCCCGAAACAAGGTCGTCGTCCTAAAGATCTTGCTCTCTTCAACGTGCCATACTCGCACAATATACTGCCTTGACCTCTTCAGCCTTCTAATAATATGGTGACAACTAAGGTGACAACAGGCCGCATACCACACTTACTGTGACGTACATATTCAAGCGGTTGGTAATACTCAGCCGTTCATACGCAACAACCCGTGCTTTGCCCTTTCCAGGTGGCATTATCAGTGGGTCAAGATAGATGCCTGAAAACCGCGACCAGGCCTGGTTGGCTCCCTTCTGTGCTTGAAGGTTTCCATACCGCACAAGATACTCGGTTGATAGTGACGGAAGCTATTTATATAGTTTGCGGAGTTTTGGTACAATGTAATGTGGCTACTTCAACATCGACCGCCAAAAACCAACTCCGTCTCCAAATCAGTGTTCAACACTGGGCATTCATGAGGTGTTGATCTTCGGACTCACTAAATTGTAGACTTCTATTACACATATGTTGAATACTTTGCTTATGAGGTGAAACTCATGGCCAAGAAGCTGGGTCCTTCGTAAAGCCTTGTGTGCCTGAGGTTGTTATTTTTAAGCAAAATAGTCTCACCATCTGGGCTCGCCAACCGATTGGTTCTGTGGTAGACATACACTTTCACTATTATTAGATCCAGGTTGTTAAGCCAGGTTTTTGAGAATCAAGTGGCACGCATCCTTGTTGTGGCCCCATTCACCTTCTCCATCTTGTCTCTGAAACAATAGAAAGCTGAGTAAATTGAACGCAATTCCTCTGTGCCGACACCCTTCTTTTCTCTGTTAACCTCTAGGACATAGAAACTGAAGAACCGCAGCAATTTTGACGCGTGTACCATGGGCTATCCGTGAACCCTATTCGAATTTTTTGTAGCGTTCTGTCCCAACACTTCACCAACCTCCTAATCGTTCTTTACTTAAAGTAGGTTGCGCTCTTCATCGGTGGATATTGGTTCTCGTTTTGTGACTTTTTGCAGCGTCTAGTTTTAGTACTCATTACGAAGCATTTGATTTTGTATCCCTACCCGCACTGTTTGGCATACCACTACTGGAAAGCAGTGAATCGTTTTTGTGTTTCGACAGTTGCTTAATAATTCTGTCTCGCTTTTGCAACTCAACTGAACATACTCACTTTAACACAGAGCCAGAAGTTCGAGCAGGGATTGTATACAGAAGCACATTACGCATCACGTAACAACAGATCAAATACAATCGTCCCTTATGATCGCCTCATTGTCCGTTTATCCAAGATTATTGTGCGTAACGTTGACGTAACGGTCAATCCAAATGCGACCCGTGCACACTTACAAGTTCCCATTATGCGTTGTGCTGCTCCCCCTTTACTGGACTCTTTCCCAGGCGCATCACATATATCTAGCTAGTTGAAAACGTTGACGTCAATCTTGGGCTCAGAGACGTCTGACGATGGTTCACTAACTGCATTTTGCGTGTATGGCTTTAGTCGGCTGAGATGAACCACCGTCGGCCGTCTGTCAGCTTCTGTCAGTCCCTTACTTTGGCAGGTTGCCTTCGAAAGTGATTACCCGACAACGTACGGTTCTTTCCATTATTTGTACAGCCTCGCTGGGACTCCCGGAGTCGAAACCGTGTTCTGCAGCCACACTCTATGACCAACTTTTGAAGAAACCCCAAGTACTTTCTCGTTGCAATAATCTTTAAGATGCCTGAGTCATTTCTAGGCGTGGCCGTA
>JTDE01005380.1:15697-34891 GCA_014338405.1 Paragonimus skrjabini miyazakii
GAGGCCAATACGCAGATCGTCAAGAGAGCGAAGAGAACCTGAACGGCTTTTGCTGCAGCCGGAACAATCTTTGCGTGCGGAGGAGTGTATTGAGGATGAGAGATCCTAATATACTACTCACACCACTGCTATTCAGTAGCAGGACCAGAACATATATTTTGACATCGTACAAGCTGCAGAGAAAAAGCAGGAAGGAACATCAGAGTGCAGCATCGCCCACAATGGTCCCTGCTACTTAAAGAAACTGAGCATTGACGTTTGCGGCAGCCGAGACGGTCTGGGGTCGAATACCGCGTGCAGTTGAGTGGTTTTGTTTCTGGTCTTGTTTAAACGCTTAACCCATGTGTTACTTTGTCGAATAAACGACTCTTGTGCCATCCGCGTTCTTGGATCACAACACTTGTTCAGGCCTGATCGCATTGCACTGTAACATGGCTTCCTGGCGGTCGGTTGGGCTGTAAAACACAGTGCCTCCTTTGCAGAGACCCACTTAATCTTTACACAGGCTTTTCACGCTGCATCCAGCACCGCTTTCGTCCTGTTCTTCACAAGTGTCCGCAGGGCAGCCAGATTACCACGGTCGATCTTGATTTCAACCACTTCGGTCACGTCCTCGAAGTCCTTCTGGAACACCCGGGCTTTTCCATCGTCGAACAGCTACGATCAGGGTATCTTCATCCTCGCGTTCGTTGCGACATAAACTGTTGCGATCGCAAGTAACGCTTGTTCTGCGAAGTTGTTCACTACAAGAAATCTTGCACAGACAACGTGAAAATATGGTTGGCAGCATCCGAGACGGATTAGCCTGTCACAATGACCGAAGCCAAAGGACGGCTGCGCTTTAAACCATCATCACAAATGGCTTGCGCTGCACCACTTGCGGTTCTACTCACACACCAAGTATCCGGTGTAAACCCGAAGGAATAAAACCAGTAGGTGTGTGAGTGAGGCCTTTATGTGCAGCCGGTCAATGCTAGTTAGCCAATTGAATGACCAACACGTAAAGGAAACCCTTATCTATCGGAAAATAAACAGAGAGAGACTGCAATGACATGATCTATACTAGGAAGAAAGATATGTAAAGTGTAATACAAGGAGTGTTTCAGTATACGAGTGCATCTTAATGCAGTCCGCTTTTGACCACCAGGATTTCGCTTTTCTGATCTCAGTTGTCCATACAGCACATGCTTTGGAATACGGTCATTGCCCATCCGACGGACGGGACCAAGCCAACGAAGCTGATTCAACATCAGCAAGGCTTCCATCCGGTTCATGTCTGCTCGTCGCAGCACTTCAGTGTTCCGAAGCATGTTCGACCACCGAATACCCAAGATGCGTCCCAGACATTGCAAATGAAAGCGACTCAGATAGCGCACGTTCCGCTGATACAATGTCCACGTTTCACCGCCGTACAGCGGTATAGACGCCATTGAGCGGTAGACAAAGAGCTTAGTGCTCGGCTTCAGGCCGTGATTCATCCACACACGTTTTTCAAGACGTCCGAAAGCAGTACTGGCCTTTGCCACATGAGCTCTCAAGTCGCGGTCCACGGACAGATCGGTGGACAGATTGCTGCCCAAGTAGCAGAAATTTGTGCAGATGCTGACAACATCTCCATTATCAGGGGTTTGAGGTGAAGGTGCATAGACAGCACCTCCGCCCGGAGAAGGCTGAAAGAAAGAAAATGTCTTACCTATGTTGATATCCAGTTCAAACTTGGATTCCGCGGTTGCAAAAGCCGTGGCCAGTTGCTGTAGTTCGTCCTTTCTATGTGCAAACAGCGCGCTGTCACCTGCGAACAGAAGCATACGCATCATTGAGGTATGTAACCGGGTTGGGTTACCGAAACGTCGAATATTCAATAGGCGCCCATCCGTCCAGTACTCCTCAAAGTACCTCAAAGTCGTTCTCCTCAGAGTTCTGGAAAACAACTGTTAGCAAAGCAGTCAAGTATTAACTGAATAGGGATTGATCCAGGACACAAACCTGCTTCACGTCAGTGACAATGTCAAAATCATCAGAGGTAAGTCCACACGATTGCACCTTCGCTCTCATGCTCAAATGTAACAATCTAATCAAATTGACGAACTTACCTGGACATTGAAACTTACTAAGCACCGTCCACAACGCCTCGCGGCTCACAGAATTGAAGGTCTTCGTAAAGTCTTCGAAGAGGGCACATAGGGGCTGGTTTCGTTCCCCGCACTCCTCCCGAAACTGTCGAGCAGCGAATATCAGGTCGATCATACTCCAATTCTCCCGGAATCCACATTGCTTCTCAGGAACCTTGACCTCCAATACGTCGGTATTCAGCCGGTTCAGAGGGATTCTGGCAAGCACATTGCCTGCGCAGCTCAACAGAATGATGCCCCGATAGCTGGTGGGGCATTGCTTCCTACTTTTGCCTTTAAACAAAGGTACTATTACAGCATCTTTGAAATCTTGTTGCATCGTAGACCTGCATACACACACACACAAGCGCACATAAACACTTTATGCTTATTCGCACCTGGGGTCGTCACGTGGTGACCTCAGTTAAACCGTGAACCCATACATCCTATCGGTTGCCGCAGGTGAAACACACAAACATGTGCCAGTTGATGACTGGTTCATTTGAAGCTTGTACATTGTGAATTTTCTGATTTACATCTCCTGATCAAGGCTCTCCGAGAGGGTCGAAACGTTGCAAAACCGATAACTTTTTGTTTTTAACTCGTTGTGGCTTAACCGAGGAATTTCTTAATGAAGAATACATATTTCTTTCCCACGGTTTCGTCGGAAATTCATCAGTTAGGTCATTAATCTGTATACTTGTGTCCAACGCTAGTTTCATCGTCCAGGATCGCATGACTAGCACTTTAACAAACAATAGCTGATCCCAATTCGAGCAGATAAAATGCTGGAATAATATGACAGATGATCAGTCTACGTTTTGAACGCAAACGCAATCATCAGAGAATAACTGTGAGTAATGGGCCGGGAGTTTAGAGTTTCGAGTAGTTTCAAAATAAAATCCCACAGCATAGTAGAGCTTCGTTAAAATCGCAAGTCGATTTAGCCGCCAAATTTGTGACAAAACTACACGGATAAGAAGTAAGGGACTGGTAAACACGAACTGGACGGTACTCACAACTGCTCGCAGTACTCGCCTTACGATAGAATCTCATTCAACCCGTTTCGAAAAGAAGCGCTACACTCCAGCTTCACTTTTGCTGAGGCTCGCTAGTAGCAAATATCCTTGCCACAGCCGGGATTAAGACTCCGGACAAGTTTCCATGAGGCAGCTGTTAGTCGGTACGTCGTTGATTCGTATTATGCAAGACTTGTAGCGACTATACTAAACAAAAACTTTGATAGTCGCATTCAATTGTACATTTTTAATGATTTTAGGGTTTTTACCTACTTTTGTTTTAGTCAAGCCATCCATTTTTTAATATCCGTTCCGGGGCTAAAATCACAACAAACCCCGCGTCTCGCTAGCTTGACGTGTTTTTCTGTACAGTGTACTTTCCAATATCGATACCAATCGGTTTTCGATAAAGTAGTGACTAGATAGTATTCTGTTGGATTGGTTCCAACAGATTTAAATGTTATACGTAAACGCCAAGCCATATTTGCTTGTGATCACTGTTCAGATTGCGCGTTCGTGTCGAAAGAAGACTCAGCAGTTACCTTGTCATCTCCGCCATTATTTTTGTAAGCCAAGAACGCTGATGGTGCGCGGACCGTTCATTCGGAAAATCAGCAGACAGAGTATAGGCTTCAACACCATAACGAACAAAAACACGTATTTGCATAACACTGATCGAAATACATAACGGTTGCTATGATTGCCAATGTCTAGTTCATGTAAATAAAACACCGTTTTGTACCAAAGTACACTCGAATGCTTCTCTTTGTATTCCCCCCCCCGTTACTTCAATGTTCAGATACATGCTCCGGCCTCACTACTGAGTAGTAGTGTGAAAAGTGCCGTGCGATCGCTCGTCCTTACTACACCACATATAGACGATCCAGAAGTTGGTGACTATCAAAAGTAGTGTATCCTCAAAAGTTACACTTTTTGGTTGCCGAATGGGTAAGACGTTTTTGGAGATTGAGTAAAACTCTGTTATCAGTGACTGGTTTACAGTCTGTTTGTATCAGGATGGCTACAACTGCATGAGCGCAGTGCACGCACACAGGTTTTGGTCGAATTGGGTCTACAGAACTAGTTTATCGAACACTAGCTGTTTGTGTGTAGGCTCCAACCCTGACCAGCAGAAAAGTCCAGTGGTCGATCGATAAAACCAGGTACGATAAAGGAAAAGTATGGTGGTTATCAGTTTAGCATAGATAAATAAAGTAATGCAAACTGGGGTTTGAGGTCACCTTAACTATGTTGATCAGCACTGACAATTTAAAATAAGAATGCTTACTTTCCATACTAGAATGGTCTGAGTGGGGTAGGGTCATTTTGGTCAACAAGATAAGCTGATAGATTCTGTTGTCTGTTGGAACAGATAAGGTGATTCCATTATAAGTAGTACAAAATGCATCTTGATTTGTTCTACTTTCTGATAAATTCACAGTCACAAAATAAATTATCAAATTTAGTATGTTCTCTTCACGCCATCAGTTTAAAAAATACACGAGTGAAACAATACTCAGAAATAACCATGGGCAGAAACACATTAATGCGGGTGAGGGTTACTGCGAGATGGACAATGGTGGATGCTGCTGTTGGTCATTTTAGCCACTAAATAGTGATCACGATGGTTGTTGTGCTCGAAGGAATTGTCTGTGGACGTAAAGTACTCCTCCTTTTAAAAGTACTAGGGAATTTGATATGTAGTTACGATCGCCTGCCATTCGCAAAATATCGAAACGGTCTGACACCACTTTGCACAGTTCCCATCCTTCAAGTTCTTATGAATAACAGTTTGGCATGTCTGCTTATGTAGGACTGCGGTGACGAAATAAGCTGAATGACTCGACTGCAATAACCCTAAACCATCTATCTGAGAATGTTTCACCAAATTTAGGGTTGACGTAAGCGGCGGTATGAAAGAGTTAGAGAAATTATTACAGCTGTAATTACCTGAAGCAACAATATCTGCTGTCCGAATGGTAGAAAATAGCTAAACTGGCAGCGAGGTGACATGTCTTTCACTGACCAGATACCTATTCCTGTGATAGCTAGATATTCGCTGTATAATCGAGATTCATTAAAGATGCAAGCATCCAACATCCCTGTGACTTGCTTCACCTAGTCGTGTTATACTGCCATTCGCCAACCTGCATTACTATTCGGCATGATACGTGCTTGTGGTGTATCAACTCAGTCCAATAAAAGCTACTGCAATAGAAATATCAGCGTTCAAAGACGGTTGTGAGGCTATCCATCATCCACTGCTTACTAGATATGCCGTGTATCTGTCGGCAGACAATAGGTTAGCTTCTTTATAAAAACCAAATAGACAAAAAGACATATTGCAAAATGTTGAAAATGGTTAACTTTAGGGCGACTCAACGTTTTACGTGGTTGGTTTTTGACGCTCTGATTAATTGTGCTGTAAAGTGCCTTTGCTCTGTCAAACGTTCTATCCCGGCTTGGATGCTATACCCGGATCCCTTTTGTGCGGCTTCATCCAGTCTACTAGCGCGGAGTCAGGAAAAACACGACTGCAGAGAAACACTGTAATTCCTACTTCAAGTTCAACAAAAGAATGAAATGCATATAAAGATATAACATGAATAATTTTCCCATCGTGGCCATTTATAAGTTGAACCAATGTCCGGTTGTTTAGGATACTTCGCGATTAAATGGCCAAGCAGGGTCAATTTCACCGCTGTTGTACTCTGATTGGTTCATCGGGTTAACACGACACCCACACGCATCTTTACGCCTCACTCTGTTTGGTTCAACTGGAAAAACTTGCCCACCAGTGTTTTATTGAAGAAATATTTCGTCAGCCGTCACCGATGGCCTGATTAGGCTATTTTGTTGATATCGTCTCTTAACAAAATGCCTGTTATATTTGATTAATTTCCGTTTTGCGCATAACCTGACTGCACATGGTGATCCAGCAACTAAACAATTGTTGCCAGGGTGTTCACAGAACGGGTGGGAACAAACTTGCAAAAGTCAAGTTTGATAAACTGCGTTTCCACCGTCCCCATCGTAAAAGGCAGTGTATCGCGTTCTGTCTGGTGATATGGATCCTAATCAGCTCAAGTCCTTAAAAGGTACACGGTGTTAAGAAGACGATGATCAGTTTACATCACAATTGAGGGTGATCAAAAATATGCTGGTTAATGACTTGTCTAGATCAGTTCAAACAGCTTCTGAAATCGGTAGTCCCCACAGTTGGAAAAGATGGCTACAAAACCCGTTCGATGCAAACTGTGAACGCGATTGATTACCACCAGTGGTCATGATTTTAAGAGTGGTTCAGAGGTCAATCGTGCACAACTCCTGTCCACCTTGAAGATAACAGCTCTATGACGAACTAACACTGTATGTCACTCCTCCAGAATATCAGAACGAGTAGAAATTATCAACGGAACCATCTTAAGGTTCACCTGATCAGCAGACGGTGGGAAATTGTGGATGTTCACTGTAGATAACATACTTCCAACAACGGTACGATTTTTATGCGTAGGAAACTCAACGGTGTCGTTTACTTGCACATTATGCTGGTAAACCAAAAACTTCACAACATGTATCTCCATGCCTCGAGAATGTTGAAATTCAAAACCCTGGCCTTGACTCCCCAACTATCTGCGCCCAATCTCCTGAATGTTCCCGAATCCCCTTGTATTAATCTGACGTTTCTACCGGACTTTTGCGTTTGTCTTTGCCTCTTCCTCTTCATCGACCCATTTACCTCATTTATATCCGTTACCCTGCCCCAGGGTCTACGTTGCACTCAAACCAAGCATCACCCGTTAGGTATGATCCAGCATAAACGAAGTTATACTCCAGCAGACCAGATCACAATCTCAGTGTTCGGGGATTAGAATGTACTTTCACATTATCAACCCTTCTGAAAGTTTCCCTATCTCAGACATGATTTCCTCATGTTCATCATGATTTCGTTCATTCCCTATCTCCTTCTGATGAAAGAGCATTCTTGGTTACATACTACAGCAGATTTACGCCAGTTGTCTATTGCCAATCCCATCTAAAACAATCCGTCTGAGACAACCGTTGTTTCCTTCTACTGGTCTTTACTACAGGTTGTGAACACATCAGAACGCCTGTGTGCCACCCCACTGTCGGAAGTCTCCAGCGACAACTGAAAGCATCAGCCCCCGCCTAGTCACTGTAAAGCCGGACAGAACGTGTAATTTGTTGAGTATCTGATTGGCTGCTAAAGGGGACATCAAATGTTTAACCGCCGAATTAGCCTGCGGAACAATAATGTCTGCAGAACAACTTCCTAATTCAAAATGTGTGGCATTCACTTGACTTTGTGGGCTGTCTTAAATCCTACGCAGAAACACCTTTTAGTACTCCGACAAGAAAGCACCAATGGTTTCAACGACTCAGCAAGGGCTTAGTGACTTGAACGCATGTGTTTCGTTTGTTGTGCAGCACCGCGGTGTTCACGCCGATCATCTGACGATGATCCATTCAAAACCGAATCAGGAGTTAGCAAAACTGAATGCTCCGGAAAATGTGGTAGAGTGGGTACAAAAATTCTCAAGTTTTCTTTAGTCAGGAACTTCCCTTTCAATCAACTATCTGTAGAGCGACATAACCAACATCTAAACCACTTACTTTGTCTTCTCTATACACCCTTGAACATTCAAAAATGGATGATTAGAATAGCGAAATACCAGTCTCTGGCAGTCCGACTACCGATCAAATAGATGTTTCATCATTCTCCACCTCGCCACACTGCGCGCTAAGGTAGATATGGTCGCTGAACCGCTTTGTTTCCGCCCCTCCCCCCGTTAACGGTTAGTTTTGATTGTTCTTTCTCCCAGAAACCTCTTGGGTGTAAAGTACTGAAAAGTCCATCATTTTCTACTTCTGGTGTTTAGTTCGTCATTTTGATTTTTATCATGCATACGGAATGATAACTTATTCACTCAGTAGTAATCATTTCGTTCAACACGTACCAGCTTCAACGACCAATTTGTGAAAAACTCCGAATGAATCCTACCATCCACAGCTTCTTGCTTCTACATGAACTTGCAAGACTGACTACATGCTAACATTACTTTGAAGACCGATTCTAACCACGGGTATTCAACACTGCAGCTATTTGTCGTCTTGTCTGGCCACTGTAGGCCTTCTGTGACTCACAGATCAGAATAATACAATCTGATTGGCTCAGTATTATTTCACATTGTCCAACCAATCATCTTGTGTATTGTCATTTACAACGGTGCGTGCAATTCGAACTAAACGAAATCCACATATGCCTTTCAGTCTTCTATGTCGACCATTTCTGAGTTGATCCTAGGCTAGAAACAGCTCACTACTCACCGGTAACGTGACGGGTTCAACTATTACGCAAAACTAAGGTTATGGAATGTTTTGTCTAGTTTGGCTTTAGAATGTGTAAATCTCCCTATAGTTGTCGACTGAACGACGGTCGTCCTCGGTAAAATGCCGGTTGATTGGAGACTGGAATGATATCCAAACAAGCGGTCGCTAAATCGCACCACAGTAGAATGAGCACCATGATGATGGTCGATATCAGTAGCTTGCATATTACAAACAGAGGACATCTATCCTTCACCCCTTACTTAATACAGATAGGATGGCAGAAGAAAGTATCCAAGCTGATTGCGCTATCGTGTCTCTTAATCTTGTATCAGTTCGAAAAGCTTACGTGACTAATAGTTCCATTGGTGTATTTTTAGCACAGACTATGGCACGGCTGTCAAATTTTGCTCGTTCTTGTTGTTATATTAAAGTCCAATGCCAGATTGGTTCAGTCACGCTGGAACTAATTTGTCTCACCTCCAGTCATCCGTTAAGGAAACTTTTGAAGCTGCAGGTTTTAGGTCCACTTAACCGCACTCGTTTTTTATTTCGATCGCACTTTCCAATCTGGAAAATTGACTTTATTTAGCTGCAGCAGGCTGTTTGTTAAACATAACGAGAAACCATCCCTGGGTTCTGTATAACCGATAAACGCACTAACTAAAGAATCGGAAGAAATTAAATTAGTTGTCAAATGCCCGTTGCACTTGAGGTAACCTGATAGATTGGATCGAAAAAGAGCAAAAAGAACCTGAATAAGCGAGGAAGAAACCTGGAAGACCGTTCCTGATAAAGTGAGGGTAACGTCACCTTCAAACTTGATTAACATCGGGTAAACAATTTGCACAGTGAGATAGTAACTACTTGCCCCTTGAAATGACCACGTGACTATTTTGACTACTTTCATGTTGCGCAACTTGACAACCCACATTATCCCGTCTTAAACACAAACGACTAACCGAAACGATGTATAGGGGTGTCGGAGCCATATTACCCACCATTAACGTTGACTCCGTCCACTGGCGTGCGCTTGCAGTGAAGAAATACGTGATTGCCCCGGACATGCGGGTGTCATGTGATCCAACGCTGGGGTGCACAGTCGTCTTTTTGGTGTTAGCAATCGGCAATGAAAACTTGGCTGTAAGAACAGTGACTGTTAAACTCAGGCTACGACTCAAACTGAAATGTTAGCAACACCCAGACAATGTGTAAAACCGTAGGGTTTCCAAGACGAAAGTCGTCATATTAACAGATCAGGTAGTAACTGGAGTGCAGTACAACGAGCATCGGAAGAATTGGTACCATGCAGAGTTCCGCCGTCTCTCTAGGACTGAAGAAAAGACAAGCTCAGCAAATCTACTGTATAAATGTTGTCGAACCAGAATGATGATAACCGATTTGTGTTCAAAAATACATGTATTCACTAGACCTACACTGTGAACACTTAAAAGTGATACCAGACCACGAGAAGTGGCAAAAGCATAACTAGAATGTTATCATTGTGTTCTATTGGCATGGTCTGAATGTCCAACCTAATGTACGTTACCAAACCAAAAGATGTGGATCAGTTACCCTTCAGCCCACCTTGAAAATAAACCTACACACAGAACATATATACGAGGAGTCTAGCGTGGTTGCACTTTACGACAGAAGCAAGTGTGACACCGGTAATGTTAACAGTGTGCCCAGGCTGCACGATCACCATACGATAGTTAGCAGCAGCAAGGGAAGGATTCCTCGAGGCGGCTGCCTTGAAAGGTGTGTTGTAAGCTTTTTTAGTGCGTACGTGCACTAAATTAACGTTCCCTTGAGGATACGCAATAATACCAGACGCGAAATAAAAATACAGGTAATTGTGGAGACCGCAAATATACTGTACGATAATTACAAATGGTCTCGATCAGCGCTAAACGACACCGATACTCAAAATAACTACGGAGACTGAGGATCCGACCGTCGAACGCGCGAGCAAGCCGGAAGAATGTGTATGGCGTCCTTGACGCGCACAGGCCGACAAGCATACAAACAAACAAGCGCGATCGCATGCGTCAAGCAGACGGCAGGCAAAGATCCTTAAGGTCCTATGTACAATGTGAGTTAATATTTTAGGAAGGATTTTACACATCGTACGGCAGACAGACAGGGGGTATCTCCAGGTCACTACACTTTAGCGAACATATGTCAAAGAGTTCATAATACTGCTTGTAAACGAACTGAAGTGCCATCGAATTGTAGATGGATTTCCCGTAACATTGGTCTATAATTTGATCAGAAAAGGGTGTCAAATGCTGTAAATAAACCATGTGTTAAGCATAACCTATGTCATTTAGAGGTGAACTGGTGGCCAACGTCTTTACAATTTTAATGCTGTATTCTCCTTAAGATACAACGTAGAGATGCAGGTTGTGATGAGTCCCATTTGCCTGATTTGACAGCTTATCCAAAATAATTGCAACCTCTAGTCTCATTGCAGATAATCTATTTTAGTCCATACGTCTACGGCCAAAATTCGGCATCCTTTATGGCCCCAAAAGTAACCCCGCAGTCAAACATCATTGTCAGTTAATTGTGCAGAATGCACTGCTGCCAGCTGACATGCAGTGCTAGGTGAAAATCATAACACGTAATTTTACACATATTCACATTTAAAGTCAAATGAACTGTCGTATGTTTAACACTAACATTGTCTCCCAAAAATTCAAATCCGCATATAGGTTTGTTACATTGAAGTAATTATATTCCATATAGCTCGTTTTCTACGTGAGGCAGGTACACTGTTGATGATACCTATAACAGATAGGTAAGATAGAATAAAAATTTCTGACGGAAGCCCGATTGAGGTATTCCTGCCGAGGACAGTAACCAATTATTTACAAATGTGGCGGGAAGACACTTGAACAAGGTAAATTCGGCTGAATGATTTAACAGTACTGCTTGTTACTTTAACGGAATCGATTGTCTAAAACAAGCGAGACTGCTCCTCTGAAAAGGAATTTAGCTTTTTGAACGGCTACATTTCGGCAAGTTAGGTGTATTTTTGCTTGCACGTTCAATTTTGGTAGTGACAGTCGTTGTCAGCCCTGGAATTTTTTAAAAATTCTTTGCTTTTCGAAACGTTAATGTTCCCCTTATTCGTTTCTGTTGAGATCGTACCATAGACATATAGATAAACACATCTGAAGAATGGAGGGTATATTGTTTCGTTTGTTTATAAACACTGACGCCAGTTGTTTGGGACGTGGTCTGATTCCTAAGAACAGCCCCCGTTTTTCCAGGTGTTGAGATAACCGTTAATCTTTAATTCTAATACGACGTAGCGTTGATGCAGAAACAACTGGAGAAACCGCCAGTGTACTCCAAGATCAAGAATATGCAACTGAAGGTCAAACGGCTTCAGTCAACTGTGAAAATGCAGTTACAGGCTTCCAAATCATTTTCAACTTGTCGGTTCACATCGGTTGTCAGCAAGTTGAAGGGCTAAGTTCATGTTGTGGCTTTCTCGTCACATCGTTATACCCACCGATAATGCCGCGAGTGTAACTAGACAACGGATCAATGAAAGAAAACGCTTGCTTGGTCAGTCAAGGCAAGTGGCTATCACACTGCATGTTGGTAACAGACGAGAAAATGTTCAATGACAGCAGATTTCGATCCGTTTCCCTCCATTTATTTCTAGTTATGAAAACTATCGTGACAGCACACTCCACTAAGAAAATATGATGTACCTTGTTTGGTTGTTGTAACACTTGTCAGTGGTCGGCTGTTACTATCTCTTAGTGCCGACATTTGACGCGGTGAGTGTGAGACCGTGTTGCACTACACTACACAAAATTCCGGTAAAGCCAATGTTAAGTTAAACTGTGTAAGCCTCTTGCGCAGCCGAATGGTAGGGACGGAGTTAGCAACAACGGTATCAACGTTTAGGATCTGATCGAACAGGTGATTGTCCCTACAAATGGAATGTCGCCAAAACGTGCATACAACCATTACAGCTGATCATATTAAACTCGGTCACTGATGAACCGCAATCCCCGTTATTACTGGACTCGAGATTGTTTAATCCACTTTTGTTTTGAAGCCACACAACAGTTATTCTTTTACAAATTCTATTGGTCTCATTCCTCTTGACTTTTCGTAAAACGTATCCTACCTAATTCTTGTCGTTAATGAAAGACAGTGCAACGGTACCAGTGCAATTGCCATGCAAACACGTTTAACCTTGAAACAATCAGGGTTAATTTTCTTAGGTAACATTTTTCAGGGTGTTTTGGCGATGTACGTAGATAATGCTCACCGTTACAACCGCTACGAGCAACCAGTACTGAAGACTAGACATGCCCCACGATCCAAGTTATCGTAATTCTGCTGAATTGTTGCTGCAACTTTCTGAAAATCTTCGTTTAACAACCTACGAAACACGACAGAGTTTACATTTCACGGACAGGATATTGTGTTCCGAACGTTTTTGCCGAGAAGACAGGAAGAGACAACACCATACATACTACGGGGCCTCCATTTTTGCGCATTTCTTTAGTGGTACGTGTAGACTGGGTATGATTTAGTGACAAAGGTCATTTGGCGCACTGACAACTGAACCATAGGGATTTATGACAGTAGTGAGCTGCAGATAGTTTTATTCGGCGAACCATCGTTCTGGATGGAAGCAATGTTCATGTTAGTGAAACAACAGCTGTGTGTACGAATCAAACAGCAGACAGCCAAAATGGACTTAATCAGTGTTGGATGATAGGGGACTATTCGCTGATGGATCTAGCCTTTGGGTCACTCTGAATTTTTCAACGAAAATGAGTTACAGCTGCCATTGACAGAATTGGTGGTTACCGATGAATAGTCGGGGATCAGGTAAATTTCAAGATGAACATCATCCACATTTGATCGCAGCCTTTGCATTCAGATAGACTTTCCAGCCAGCCTCTTTCGAAAAGAAGCACTAGGCTCGAGTGTCGCACTCACTAGAGCACTATTGACGGGCTCTGAATACAAAGGCTGCGATCAAGTGTAAGTGATGTTCAATTTAGAATTGCTGGCGTTCATCGGACTACAGTACGCCTGTGGCATACGTGGCTGAGACCACAACTGAGTCCTGTGGAGTAGAAACTGGCGCACGCACAGTTCGTAAGACTAGAAACCTCTCCTGTATGTTGAAAAAATCGAATCGACTGGAATAAAACAGTGACTAGTTTAGATGATAGAAAATAAACACGATACCACAGACAAGGTAGCAAACCATATTTAAACTTAGGAATGCGTAAAGACCGAACTTATCGCTGATACTGATATTAGACAAAACCAGATAGAAACTGACAACACACGCCAAGTAAGTTCAATCAATACAGTATCAGATTTTTTGTTAACGTTGAAAAATCGACGAAAGGTGTACATAGTATATGTTCACCCTTTGGAGCATATGGATGCCATTTGAGAGGAGATCATTGTCCAACGACGTCATCTGGCCCATGCAAGACTTACTAAACAAAGAACACATTATTGTGCACAGTGGTTTCAACAGTTACATCCTTGCCTCAACTACACTCTGGTTCGGCATATCAGTTGTGAGTATCAAACACTTAAACTGCCGCCACGTGCTGGAAGGCAACCCAAATTTGCCCACTGGACTGGCATGAAGACCTACTCCATGGTACTTCCGTGCAGTTGTTGATGATTAGATGAAACCGCGGGTTAGTCGAGCGATGATGAGAACCTTGAGTGCCTCGTTTAGAAATATTACGAGACGTCATCTGAGGGAACTGGGGATGTCTGACCACTCACGTCGCTGGTTAGCAACACCACTGAACAAAGCAGAGTCGCGGTCAGAGGCGAGCCTGAGTCTGCAAAATTATTGATTGGCCTTAATTGTTTCCTGCATTTTTTTTATACAGTTTTACTTATTTCTTAATGTGCCATTCACAGTATCCACTGATATGATCCAAAGCCAGAAATCTGGATGTGAGTGCATGTAAATGTAGGATAAATACCATGCATTTAAACAAAGCAGTGAAGAATGTTCGTCAGGGGGCACTAACAGAAAAACTGCTCAGGGTTAGGTTAGAGAAGGTAACGAATATCGGGAACAAACCATAGTAGCTGTGATAACATGCTGTGTGGGAGTTTTGTCCAGATGAGCTAAGCAGCTGCGACAGAGTTGTAACTTTAGCTGTATTTTATGCTGGACGTCGAAAGCCTTGAATACAACCACTGCTGACGGTATCAATGTAAAACTACGTATGCAACTTTTAGTCAAGGGATGTTTAGAAACGTCAGTTTTAAATGGTTCAGGAAACCTGAACAATACGTCAGAGATGATGGATTCCATCAGTTCTCTCCATTTCTGAAGAGAGCGAGCTCAATGAATGTCAGTTTTGTTTCTGTTATTTAACGGTTTAATACTGTATAGATTTACCAAACGCAAGGGAGGTTGGGTGAGAGAAGAACCGAAAGTACAATTTCGTACAAGATAAATTGATTAACCGTTTATCTTGCGACAAATCTTCGAGCGTTGGCGCCCTTATAGGCAACAAGCACTTGTGTTATTTTTAGACCTCGAGACTGCCTTTGATTTGATAGCTGGTTACGTTTTCTGGAAATGTCTCCTTCGCGAAGAAGCCACTGAAGAAAGCATAATGATTTTCAGCCTTGTGGCTTATCCTCAAGTACTATGGTTCGAGCTGCCATTGTTCCTGTCAGTGGTCTACAATGTAGTGGAGAGATAAATCTGCACAAATGAGAAGAAAAACATAAGGCAATGGAGTATCGAGGAAAATGGGTTAACTTTACGAATACAAGGTCATCATTAACTACGGCACATTGCAATGTCAGTGTTTCCAACGAGGGAAGCAGCACCTACTAACCTTGATGAACGGATCGACCAAGATTTCCAAAAACCGTGATTACGTCATCACTTGGACAACTTGTTAATTCTTCCAACCAACAACAGTCAAATTGAATAATGCGAGGTGCCGAGACGCTTCGTCGTTATAGAAGAGTATTGTCCAACTAGCGGAAACTGTGCATTTTTATTACCTCGGTTATCCACTCCGAACTTGCCCAGCTCCCGAACAGGCACCGACGGACTGTCACATTACTCATAAGCAGTATATCTGATGCACACCAACTGATGAAATCGACGCCGATAAATTACCGAGAGTCTGTATGCATCTTCGTCAGGAATGGACCACGTTTCTGATTCACATTCATATAAACATGCATTGTAAACTCTGCTTTTAATCAGCTGACGGAGGGCTACGCGATGTCACAAATGGCGGTGGTTCAAGAATGCACCATGTGCTTCAGCTATCTTTTTGGACACCTCATCAATAATAGTATAAGCTGACGAGAGGACACTACTCAGGTAAGTGAGGTGGCAGACAGTCTGCGGCGGCCTACCTGCAATAACAAAGACAAAGTCAGTGTCAACCCAATCCTGTAGCAATACTTTACATTCAGAAGACGCAGTGAAAACCAGACAGATCAGCCGAATCACGTAACCCGTTCAGCACGGTTTACGTGTTCTGTGGAGAAGAGCAAAGTAAGACCACGTCGTCTGCACATTCAATATCACTGCCTGACAGAAACTCCACTCCGGACGCCTCTCGACGCCCACTTCTAGTAATTACCCTATAGGTCTTACAACAGATGTAGCTAATTATAACAACACTGTGCCATCAAGTCCCATCTCTTACTATCCAGTCTCAGACTTCTCACGTCTCATTGCTTAGATCTAGAATTCGAATTAATATAGGTGCCTTCAACGTTCGCGTCCTAAAAAAGATATCAACAGGCCCCTCTAGCGCGGACGTTAGACTCTCTGAATGTCGATGTCTACTGCATTTCTAACAATAGAATTCAGGACAGTAGTCAACGTATGGAACTACCAACACTCGCAATGTCTACTCGATACTGGTTATACACTTCGGGTGACCCCGCAGCCGGTCAGTGTGAAGCAGGTATAGTTCTCAGCACGACGACCATAGCTGCAATAGTTGGCTGGATTTCTGTTAACAGCAGACTTTGTGCAGTCCACTTGTCAGGTTCTATTAAGGCCAGCTCTAGAAGCAACATCTTCAGAAATCTTTTCATGTCTGTTTACGTTCCAGTTGATTGCAGTGACGTCGGACCTGAACACTATAGTTTGACATATGGGTGTGATATAGTCATTCTGGTTAGATATGAACGCCCCGATCGGCCACCTTCGTGAAGCTGTCTCGTTTAGGTGGCAGTTTCGGGATAGTATCGTATCGTCTGGATAATGGCGGGTGACTGTTGCAACTGTGAGCCGAGTACAGACTATGTTTAGCCGCCACTGGTTTCGGACTTTGTGCGCATTACTGTTCTGTTTGACGCCCCTCACCTCCTGGTCTCAGATAGACCAACTAGCGGCTCCGCTCTGCACTGTCGTTCTTACTGAAGAACATGCTTGGAATCAGATCAAGCTGGGCAGCAACCCGACTGACCATAGCCGCTGGTTGATGAGAAACTGGCCATGCCATCGCTAAAGCCTAAGTACCAAGCCAAGTTAGAATACGAGCTTAGTAGTTCCAACCGCGAAGACTCAAATAAACACTGAACCTAAATCCCACATACCATGATGAAGCAGGTGGTTCATAGAGTAAACAAACATTGGATTTCATGGAAATCCTCAGTTGTCAAATGTCAAACGGAACACTCTTCTCGGCTGTCCATGCACATTTGGGAGATATATCCATCAGAAGCTGAGGTGTAACCTGGTTGCCGATCATAACACTTAGTTGTCAGAGAAAGTTAAGGAAATGAAAATCCCCTTTGCTTTAGGGAGCACTCACACTCTTCAAGCTTATCCGCGCTACCAATCCAGAGCGTCGATTGGTCAGTGAAGCTATTGCCCAAGCAAACGGCAGACTTATTCATAATAAGTCCAGAAGATTACAACGCTAGACTGAACACTAAGGTTAAGTCAGCTGGCCTTCAGCGTTTACCACGTTACCGCTGCAAGCTCGTTTAGTAGTGTCTAAATCATCTGACTTAGTACCACCTACCAAAGCCGAGGTGCGCAATTGTACTGTGATTCTCAAACGCAATGGGACTATTGGTCCAAAGAACCTCGTGCAAGCACATTTCAAAGAAAGTGGGGAGGCGTTAGCAGAGACCTTGAATTAATCGGTACACTTCGTGTAGACGACAGAAAACATCTCTTTGCTTAGGTCACTCGATAACAGTTCCCACATTCAAAAAGGAGTCTGGGACTCTTACGAAAACCATAGCAGAATTATTTTGACCCGTCATAACTAGCTTCTTGACACCCACTATACTTAATCGACTCATTGTAGCTCAGGAGGTAGACATGAGGAAAGGACAGGCAGGGTTTCGTCCTGGACGAAACGTACTGACCCACTTTTCACTGCTCGCCAACTTCTGCAGCAGCGTCATACGCACCGCCGATCAACAATGACCGTCCCTTTCGTTTAAAGGGTGTGTTCGATTCAGTGGATCTTATTGGCACTTAACGCAAGGGTGTGCCAACCAAATACGTAAACACACTGTCGGCGCCTTGTTCAGATAGTTCGGCTCAGGTAACCGTTTACGATTAACTATCTAGCAGTATTGGCATCAAAAGCGATGTAATTCAGAACTGTCCACTTTCACCGTTTTTGGCTGGTTGTGTCAGACGAGATGATGGAGGACGATGTACGGCACTCACAAGATGATGGCATGGACTTCCTACCTGGTGAAAGACTGACTAACAATGATTACGCTGACAAGGCGGTTGTCTGACAATTTCCAAGCAGCAAATACTGTGCTAAAAGCTATTTCGCGCACTGTTAAGTGATTCGGAGTGCGACTTGCAGTCCCAAAGTGCAATGTGTTTCCGCCGTGATTACGTAGATTTAATGTTGGATACTGAAGTGTACAGGAGATTGCAACAGCAGACAGGTAGGGGACGAAATAGAAACACATACCGCCAATCCTACGACGAAATTCGTCAATCAAGGACACCTCTGATGACAGAGGCATCTCAACGTTTCAAATATGTCCATTACGATAATGAGAAAACATAAGCGAACATGTTTCTGATAATCCATTTTCGGGCCTGTACAATTATATGACACTATCCAACGCAGGATTCATCGCAACAATAACTGGACAGATCAGTACACAAGCTCCCAGTTTTGCACTCCTAAAACAAAAGAGAAATCTAGTGTATTGCCCGATTGGCACAGCTATCCGAAACGACTTATCACCACACACAAAATGATTAGAACGTCACCTAGACCTGAAATGCAGGATGTAAGAAAATAAACCTGTTTATTCGAGTGCCGTTCAAAGGTGACGATGTTGCAGAATGACTGACAAATAGGTTCGTCCAGGTAATCAGTAGGACATATGCCAGAGCTGAACTCCGTATCTGACTACTCATCATCATAACAGCCAGAAGGCACTGTAGCTCGGGCCGCCGCCCACCTCAACAATGACGTGGAATATCCTATAAGACGTTACTAAGGTTCAATATGAGTGAAAGGAAACTAAGCGGAAGAACTAGAAATGGTACGGATGCAGGTACGCCATTGACTGCGGCACACTGCCATCTCGCACAGCGTTTCTAGCCAGCGATTTGAGTTATCAGGAGGACACCTACCAAACAGGCAACACTTACTTTGCTCAATGGGGTAGTAGGGGTCTTCATATCGCGTGACCACGTCGTTGCTTGACCACCACGT
>JTDE01005380.1:35129-45597 GCA_014338405.1 Paragonimus skrjabini miyazakii
AGAGTTAATACAACTAGCTATATCTTTCGTGGGAACTGTAAAATGACTACTAGAAACGGGAGGAGTCCCCGGTAATACGCATCCAATCGTCCACCCTACTGCAGACAGCAGGCAATACGACCCGACTAGCCCCAACTGACGGCTGTGGCGAACATTCATAGTGCAATGTAGGCTAGGATACCGCCAGAGCACCCAGTGTTGGATGAAAGAGTTGGGAATCACAAATATCACTGACATGTTTCGCGTTTGCGACTGATGAGAGTAAACGAATTGTTAACATAACCTAATGTAATTTTTCTGCTCTGATAATGATGTCACGCGTCTTTCCTGGTCAAAAACGTCCTATTCCGACTTGAATGCTATACCTGGTTCCTTGCTATGCGGCTACACCCAATCCACTTACGCGGGAACAAGGAGAGCACGACTGCGGGAAAACACGCTGTATTGCTGACAACCAGTTCGCCTGTAAATATATATCATAAAATAGTGGCCAAATATGGCCATTTACTCGTTGAATCACTGTCTACTTGTTCAGGTCACTTCGCGGCCAATTCCATAGGCGTTAGTTCTTCGGGCTAGCGCGACGCCCAAGTTCACTTTCACGCCTCCTGCCTGCGCGACATCCACGCTCACTTTCCCACCTCCTCCTAGTTGGTCCGACGTGCCCCTCAGTGCTTTGTTGGTGTCTGATTTCGTCCGCCGTCACCGAAGGCCTGACTGGTTTGCAATGATGACTGATTTCATCAGCCGTCACCTATGTCCTGACTAGACCGTTTTGATGAAGTTGCCTTCTAATAGATAAAGACCGAGTAGTGGTGCACTCATGACGGTGAGGAAGGGGTTGATACAAACCATGTGAGAACTCACGTTAGTCGCTAGCATACGACAGCAACCCGAGTGTCAACCACCCCAAGCAAAAAAATGAGGGCGCCCTATTTCTACATGCTCTTTGTAACTGTCGGTCTGTGAAGCCCATGTAATAGGTTCACCTCAACAGTAAAATATCTTGTCAATCGCAACGCTGACATCGCCAAGTCAGGACACACCTCGTAAATAACGTTAAATAGCCTAGTATAACGTGCTTCTAGCCCTCAAAACGGGTAGACGCATGTGCTCATTTATATCAGTATGCCTCTTGAGTGATTGGCTGCACAACTCACATGAAAAGGTGTATGACAGATGAGGACTTAAAATGAAACATCAGCCCGATTAACAAGTGACAGGGTGGAATCTGCCAGCTTTATGAATCTGTCCGCAGCGCAATCCAGGGAATACTGCCACGGACGCGCCAAACGTTAAGAATTAACTACCCTTCACTTGCGAATCCATTATCACAGGCTTAAATTGACCAAAATGGACGGACGGCTGACTTAACAACGCAGTCATGCTGAAAATAATCGAAGCAGTCCTGAAATTCCCGTTTGAGAATCCTTCATTCAAAACGAACTCTCAAAGGAACAGAAGGGAACAAGGCGTTTTTTAATTCAAACAGGTGTATATTGAAGACCAACAATACATGAGGGCTCATAATTATTCAGCTGCCGGAGCTGCATTAGTCGGAGTATCTCCACTTTGCTTCTTCACGCCAGAAACTACATCGTCAATACGCAAGAGTAGAATAGCGGTCTGAGAAAATAAAGTTAAGACTGGAATGTAACTAACCTCAATTGATGTTTTGAACGTTTGGGACTTAACAACCAATGGGTCCCATACGTTGAGTTCCTTCATATCAGCCAACTTCCCAGTTGTTCCATCGACCCCTAGGGTCCAGTACTTAGCGGGGTCGATCGCGTGACGCGCACGCAACTCAGTTATTAATCGTAGGACATTTGCTCCGCAATTCTTAGCCAACGTCCTCGGAATAACTTCGAGAGCTTGAGCCATTGATAGGTAAGCCATCTGCTGTACTCCAGAAACGGCAGATTTCGCCTTTTCTGTTAAAACTTGCCCAAGTGCCATTTCGATGGCACCTCCACCAGGTACCAATCGCTGATCGAGCATAACATTCCTAGCAACATTCATGGCATCCTGCAAATTACGTTCAACTTCATTCAGAACATCTTTGCTGGCTCCACGCAACAAAATCGTACAAGCTTTGGGATTCTACGACCTATGTAAGCAAAATATAGATCACTCACCTTGCACTTTGTAATAAAAGTAAAATATTCATCCCCGATGGTTTTAACTTCAAACAAGCCAGCTTGAGTTCCTATATCTTCCTCCTTAATCTCTTCAGGTCTACTGACTATGGTGGCACCCGTGGCCCTAGCGATGCGAAAATTGTCGGTTTTGCGCAAACGTCTCAAAACTGATATCCCTGCTTTGGCAAGAAAATGTTGCGCAAGATCACTAACGCCTTTTTCAGTGATGACTACATCCGGCTTATACTTAATTATATTATCACAAATTTCCTTGATATAGTTTTCTTCAATCTCCAAGGCCCGTCTACGAGCAATAAACTTAGATGAACAGTAAGCTTACGTAAAATCCTTTTCGTTACTGATTTCAATTGAGGTTTGACTCTCACCCTTTTTGTATTCGAGGTTACAATCCAAAAGTAGGATGCGAGGGTTTTCTATTTTACGAGACATTCGCGGATGAACGACATCCTTGTTGAACATGACACCGTCCATGACAACCGAATCCTCAATCGACCCACCGGGTATCTAAATATCAAGATGGCGATAAAAACAACTCCCACCTTTTCAATTTTAGCGTAACGTTTGATATCAATTTCTTTACGCCCATCGCTTTCGATGATAACTGTCTTCACAGCATCCAAGGCAATTTGACAAGCAAGGTCAGCCCACTGATTGATAAACTTGGTGCCAACACAGCTCTTTATCACTTTAAACATCTCCTCCTTATTATTCGCATCAACAGGGATGCTTTTACAGCAGTTTAATAAGGTCACATAAATACCTGAGGTTCTCGTGTAAAGCAGAGAGCATGTCGTCTAAGCCTTTTCTAAATGCAGAAATAATCTTCGTTGGATGAATTTGTCTTTCAATGCAGGGAGCAGCGACAGCAAGCATTTCACCACCTTAAAAACATTAACTACTAAACTGTACTTACCCAAGATGATGACGGACGTTGTCCCATCGCCAACTTCTTCATCTTGAGTTCGAGCAATCTCAATCATTGATTTGGCAGCAGGATGTTCGACAGTGATCTAGACCTGGTGAAAACTTAAGGCTTTTGTATACCTCACGTAGAATAGCATTCCCATCGTTTGTCATAACGATGCCTCCCATGGGATCCATCAACATTTTTAGCATGGCCCGGGGACCCAAGCAAGTTCGCACAACATCAGCAACAGTCTTCCCCGCTTCGATATTGGCTAGTTGAACGGACTTGCTCTTTTCACCTCTGGAATTGCGGTCTATGTGACAGTCAAAATCATAAATTGTAGACTACGTACTCAGAACGATGACGGGGCCACCCATTGACATGATTTTGCAAACCAACCGGGTGACTAAGAAAATAGGAAATTGAAGGGAACCAACCAGATTTTAGTCCGACCAAACAAAGTTCAGCGATTTCAGCGCTGTGTTCACGGGTTCGAGGTTGGAGGTCCAAATCACCCGGATCAAGTAAATTTGTCTGTTTCGATGTCGGCGGTTTTCTGTTGACCTAAAAGGCAGTCACTGAAAAAAGGGTGTATCACCGCTCAGGGGTGTAGAGACACTCTTGGTTTGCCACGTATTCAAACTATCTTGCTATTATTTTGACCGTTGATATTGTTGATATTGTTTGATCGCATGTCTGCATTTTCTAGTTTGTTCGACCTCCCAAGGTCACAATTGACATTCGCAATTTCCGGTCGCTAGCTACTGGTTTGTCGCGCTTTGCTTCTGTTGTGCTTTGTTTACAGCTTACTTTACCGGTCTACTTGCAATATACCTCGTTGTCCACTAATTGGTTTTCTGGTTTGATTATTGTGGAGAACAGGCACGGTTCTAAATAGAAGCGTTCTAGTCCTCTACAGGGGTTAACAGGAAATACCGAGAACAGAGTAAAATCCTAATCTAACAGAACGGAACAAAATATTAATCTAACAAGTTTTTAAGTGAGTGAGAATCAAACCACAGCTTGAAATGGCCCCCAGAAGCGCAGCTAACAGCCACTAATGGGAGGTCGTTCCAGTGGTTGTACAGCGGGAAATCGAATCACTTTATGCGATTTCAGCGATTTGTTCTCCGGTTCGAGTTTGGAGACCCAAGTCACCCGGATTCAGTCGGTTTATCTGATTCGATGTCGACGGTTTTCTGTTGACCCAAAGGGCAGTCAATGAAAACAGGGTTTAGCACCGTTCTAGGGGTTTGCAGGAAATACCGAGAAAAGAGTAGAACACTAATCCAGCATAGCATAGTAAAATCCAGCAACTACTCATGTAAGTGAGAATCTAATAAAACCTCGAAGCGGTCCCTTGAAGAACAGCTAACCACCACTAATGGAAGTTCGTTCCAGGGGTTGATAACCCTGTAAGAGTAGAACTGTTGCCTAAGGAAGGTCCGGGGTCGAAGCTTATAGAGCTTCTTGTCGTGACCCCTTCGACTGTTATCAACTACTGTGGTAAAAAACTGGTGCACGGGTTCTGTGCTGAAGAAGTGCGTGAAGATTAAGTTGCTGCGGAGTCTTCGAAATTCAAGTGGATAAAGATCAAGAATTTCAAGATGAGCCTCGTAAGAGAAAGGCCGCAAGCCAGTGACCATTTTGGTGGCTACTCGCTGGACATGCTCGATGGCGAGTATGTCCTTTTCAAGCCGGTGTACACGACTTGATTTGCGTACTCAGACAACGGTCTTATATGGACCCCGTAGAGCGACTGAAAAGCATGCTTGTCTATTTGAGGAAAGGCTCCTTTTATCATCCCAATAGTCCCAAATCCCTTTCTGGCGGCCACCTGGTGGTGATGAAGAGAGTACAAACTAATCGGCAGAAAAATCCAAGGTCATTTTTTAAGGACCTCCTTCGTGATATCCGTTACACTTTGTGCACAATGTACCACGAATAGGTTCCCCGAGTCTTCTCCAAGTGACACATGTGCACGCTTACTATCGTTTAGAAGAATAATACAGTCTTCTGACCAGCCCCCGATACGGTCGAGGTCAATGTGCAGTGCGCTGGGATCGAAGGCGCTCCAGATTTTTGAACCATCCGCATAAAGGAGGGTATTGCTGGAAGTAAGGTCGAGAAGTTCATTAATGTATATCAGAAACAACAGCGGACCGAGCACAGATGCTTGAAGAACTCCTGATGAGATCGGAGAAGGAGAAGATAGGTCCGGTCCGTTTTTCACCCTGAAGTCCTGTTATCAAGGAAGGATGTAATCCAGCGGAGAACCTCTCATTTGATCCCATAGATTTCTAGCTTATATACAAGAGGATCGTGTGGGACACGATCGAATGCCTTGGAAAAATCGAAAATGATAGCGTCCGAGATATGGCCATTGTATTTGGCGTCTGTCAGGTTATCCGTGAAGATAAGCATATTGGTTATGCATGACCGGTCTGAAAGAAAGCCATGCTGATAAGAAGAGAAAAGATTATTTGAGAAGAAATGCCTACGGATAGCGTGGTGTAACAGGCGCTCCATTACCTTGCATTGGGTGCCGATGAAGCTGATCGGTCGAAAACTAGCAGGGCAGTGACAATCACCTGCCTTAAATATAGGTGCGACAATGGCTTTTGTCGTGCTTCTGGAAGAGTGCTGATCCGAAGTCTCTGTTCAAACGGACTGTGGAGGGGGACTGGCAATCCAAGGGCCGCTTCTTTCAGGATCCGAGGATGGCTCTCGTCTGGTCACATTGCACTATAAGGGTTGACCTTAAGCGTCGAGCACAGAGAATTCAGCTTTTAGAAGTGGGTATTGGAAATTTCCTCACAGAAGAAACCGACGCCAGTTTGGCGGAACCACATTGTAAACTGCTGAATAGTATCCCCTGAACACCTCTGCAACCACGTGAGGGTTGGAGGAGGTTTCTCTGTCAGGAAGTCGCAGAGAAAGCACTGAGGGCTTAGGTTTTCTCTGCCAACGTATGTACTTGAAGAGAAAATTTGTATTCCCCTGAGCTATCAGTAGGATTCTTGTCTGTGCCTGTTTGGTATGTTTATGGATTTCCCGCGTGAATCTGTTTCGTACAGAGCAAAAGGCTTCTAGATCCTCCGGCTTGCCCGTTAGTTTCTGCTTAGAGAATAAACGAGAACGTAAATCAAGAAGAAGACGTATGTTCCGCGGAAGCGGTGAGCGAGATGAGGGCTTCCACAGTTTACGAGGAACAAACGCCTTATCGGCTTCCTGAATGGCGTTTTTAAAAGAAAGATAGTTGGTGTTCACTGAATTAGACACGAGTTTAAGTGTACTTAAGAATGTCTTCAGTGCGCCAAAGTCAGCTTTCTTGAAAGTTCTGAAAAAGGTCTTTGTTACGGAATTTTGGAGCCAGTAAAAATGAAATCGAAAGCTAATAACTTGTGGTCAATATGTCCCAGCGGTGGGTTGATGACCATTCTATGTACTAGATGAGCTTCATTCATGATGACCAGATCAACCAATGAGGGTGTCTGTCCCGGACGGTACCGTGTAGGTTCCTCGACATGTTGTGTCCAGGCTATTTCATGGATCAACATTGCTAGGGATTTCGAATATCCACAATCAGGGTCCTCATGAGAAGCAGCTACATAGTTGAGTTTGGGTGCGTTGCAGTCACCCAAAATGAGATGGGAGAAACGTTGTATAGACGGGAGATAGTCTAGGGTGGCAAGAATGGCTTCGTCGTCAGATGCGCCGCACGACGGCGAACGGTTAAGAACACCAACGAGGAGCGTGTCACGACTACGGAGCCGGAGTTCACACCACAGTCCGTCACACTTCTCTGGGGAGGATAAGTCGTCTATGACAGTTGGTATTGGCAGATTCCATCTTAGAAAAACAGCACAGCCTCCCATGCGTCCACAGGAGTCTGTTCGGTACAGTGCGTATCCAGGAACATGCAGTTCGTTATCACTTATATCTGCGGAAAGCCAGGTTTCTGCTAAAGCAGGACTATGGGGACAAGTGACGTGCGTCAACTGCCTGATTTCTGGTAGTTTGTTTAAAAGACTCAGACAGTTGATGTACACGAACTTGAGGGCTTCCTCTGCATTTGGCTGGGTGCAAAAAGAGGCTGACGAGCGCGAGCAAGATCCTGAGAAAGTAGTCCTCGTAGCGAGTGGGAGTGTGTAGACTGTGTCAGATTTTCCTGCGCCCTTTTGAAGGGTTGCGGCCGCTTATGCACCGCTCGAGCATAAGTGAGCGTTCCTGTGGGACTCTTCTTCCGTCTCTGGCTTCTCAGGATTGATGGCTTGTAGACCGTTCTCACTTTTTGAAGTACCGGAGGGTGGTTTGCAATTTTGCACCCCCGAAAATTTGGGTGCGGTTTTTGGTTAAAAGAGGACATAGGAAGAAATGGCCGTGACAAGGCAGAGAGATATGCTGCTGGAATGGGCCAAGTATGAGCCTTTCTATAAGCTGGAGGTGACTCAATGGGGACTCATTGAGTTGTAAAGCTTAGGAATAAAGTAAGTTTGGGTAGAATTTTTTTGAGGTCTCATGGATTGGAGGTTTAGAGCAAGACTGCTGCTCTGTGGCCTCTTTGGCAGCTACTGTTTCCTACTCGTGCAGCCCCAGAGATGATTGGCCATCCAAGGGGATGGAGGCAGCCATCTTTGGTGTGGGTGTGAGCATATGGGTGGATCCATTCGGAAGCGCTGGTCCCTTTTTAAAACTGGGGATAAGGACCTTCACGATGGCTTGAGTTTTGGGGTCAGCGTTGATGCGTGACCTTGTTCTATCAGGCTGGGAGCGCATCTGCCGCTCCTGCAATGAACGATCCAGTGAGACTCCTTTCTAAATTAGTGTGACTTTTCTTCAGCCGAACTGTCTTGTCCAACACTTCCTCCTTGCTGACCTTCGCGGGTAACGTCACAAGAAGTCCAAGTGACTTCTTGGTAGCTTTTGAGCGAAGTCTGCTGGCATAAACTGAGCTTGTTAAATCTGGAGGTAATGCTGTGTTTAACACCGCTCTTGCTTGTTCACCAGGAGAGGGTGTGGTCGGAAATCGTCCCCACAAAACGAGCCTCCTCTCGGGGAATGCTTTGTCCCTCAGATTTGTCGCAGCTTCCTCAATTTGTGCTGTGGATAGAGCAACTGCCTTACGAGCAATCGCCAAACCTGGAAGGGTGAGCGCGGTATACTCGTTCAGTGAGTTCAATTCTGACTTCATGTCAGATAAAGCCGTCTGGGTTTCAGCCAGAGCTCTGTCAACTGTGGTCATGTGCATTACATTGATGTCTTTAGACTTCTTGCAACTATGCTTCAACGTGTCACGTTTCTGCTCACTGACGGTGGCGGGTTGCAGAGCGGATACAGCCCCGGACGGAATGCAACCTTCACGATAAAGGCAGCTCATGCATATAAATGGCCTTTTTGACGAGGTCAGCAAAGTGTACTGGTCCTCCTTGAGGCCGGTGCAATAATGTGGTACCAGTGTAGACATGTCCGGCACTGTATACCATTTTGAACAGTCGTGCGACGGCCAAACCGGCCACAGGCACCCGATACTTCTGAACCACTGATGCTGTTGGATCTGGCGCGTGTCATTGTGAAGGAAAGTGGAAATGTTAACGTTATATAAAACAAAACGGTAGGCAAAGCAGCAGAATGTAAAGCTAGTAGTTGATGGAACCGAACAGATATATCCTCAGATAACAATCAGCCAAATAGATGCGTTAGACGGTACAATACAAAAAGGATATAAATAATGTGAACCAAATGTTTCACTATGTAACGGAATCAGTATGTTAATCGATAACAAATTACAGCAGTCGTATATGAATATTTGATGCACAAAGCACCAATAGGTCAAAGTATGAATAGACAATGACAGCGAGAAAATTTGGACCAAATTTCGAAATCAGCAGGACGTACGCCACATTGTTTTGGTTGTTTTACCCGATCTTTTCCCATTTTCTGAACAGCACACTGTCAACGTCCTGCCAATTGATCAAACATTAGAAGACTCCCGTGAAAGAGACTAATCAGCATGTATCCCTTTAACCCCTAATCTGTATGTTAGGCGTCACGTGGTACATAAGCATTTGTAGTGCGATCACCTCCGACGTCCCCAAAATCCTAAACACCCTGCGACGTGAGAGTTGTCTTGCCAGTACCACCGCCCCCGTTTACATTACCTTGTGAATGTAAATTTACTATAAACCACTAGCATCAAAGTTAGTGTGTTGGCGTAGGTATCGAAGTTTTACTTGTGGCTGTGTAATGAATACGCACCATTTCTACTGGTGTAGGCTTCATTCATTAGGATAACAATGTTTCAGCTACCACCGTTGGGAACGCCGCTCAACCAGTATGACGCTTGTTTGAATTCTGAAGGTCGGCTGGAATTTCCGTCGACATTCGTCCTCTCTGGCGGCTGCCGTGCGGTTGTGCTGAGGGTTCTCTCACGTCCGGCTACCTAGCGCCCTTAATCTTTGCGCTGAAGTCAGCTTGTGAACGGTGAGTAAATAAGTAAATAAAGTTTGTTTGCAGGTTCACCGTCTTCTGACTGTGACTTCCGATCCGCGTTAATATAAGGTTGGGGAAAACTTGGGAGTACGAACCTCGGAACTAGTATCACGATACATTCTTACCCGAATTATGTCTTCTGCCTTCTCGATTGCCTGTTACATTTGGCGACCCTGCCAGGATGCCGGAACACCCTCTGAGTGAAGAAGAGTTGCCGTATGACTCTACAACGGGGATTTTACCAAAACTATCGGACCTCTTCACATTCCTGATAATATCGGTTGTCCGCCGTGGAGGCATCACTGTGGAGACTACTGAGACCGTTACTGCACCCGAGAAGTTCCACCTGGGCGGCAACTTCTCAAGGTGGGAGTTGCGGGCTCGGCGGTACATGGACACGCTTGTACCCTCCCATCAGCCAAACGCACAGTTGAACTTGCTGGCAGGAGAGTCGCTTACATTTGCGTTAGAAGATGGGATCGTAAAGAATGAAATAAACGAACAAACATTCCAACGCCTTAGAAGCACACTAACATCAAACCTACGAATCTTATTGGATTGTCTGCGTCAGGTTGAACTTAGGCTAAACCCAGCTAATTGCAGACTGATGAGATCTCAAACGACTCTCTGTCCTTTACCCAGCATGTCTTTCTTCCCTACCGGTCATACATAACCAATATGCTAATCCTCATGGATAGCCCGACAGATGCCAAAGTTAATGACCGTATCTCGGGTGCTCTTTTTCGAATTTGTCAAGGCCTTTGATCGTGTCCTACACAGTCATCGTGTACATAGACTAGAAGCTTCCGGCGTTCAAGGAGAGGTTTCCCGCTGGATTACATCCTTCCTTGATAACAGGACTTTCAGGGTAAAAACCGGATCGAACCTTTCTTCTCTGTCTCCGATC
>JTDE01005382.1:4791-14919 GCA_014338405.1 Paragonimus skrjabini miyazakii
TTGTTGACTTATACCTAATATCGGGGTTGTATTTAAGCAGAGTCTTCGCCCATCTTTGATTGTGGTTGGCCGTGTAGATCGGTATACCTTTCTTTGATCCAAAGACAGCTAGCAGCGGTTCGTGGTAAGTCAGCAGAATGAAATGCTGGTCACAACATTTTTGAAAACGCTTCGCTGCGAAAACAATGGCAGGCGCTTCTTTCTCGATTTGTCCATAGTTCTCTGCTGACAATAGAGATCAAGCAGCATGAGCAACTGCTTTTTAGAACCCATCGGGGTAGATGTGTGAGAGGACCGCTCCCACTCAATAGCTTCAGACGTCTGATGCAACCACGATTTGGAGGGCTGGGTCAATGTGCATCAGCAAATTGTCAGAATTGAGCATTGTCTTCACTTTTTCAAATGAATTCAGGCATTCGGTGGACCAACGCCAGGAGACATACTTCATCAGTAGTCTGTTCAAGGGTGCTCGAACGCGATGCATGGTGGGCATTAACGCGCTTTAGTGACGGATGAGACCCATGAATTAACGTAGTGTAGATGCGTCCGACGGTGTTGGCATATCGACAACAGCCCGGTTGTTGTTAGGATCTGGGCGGCGGCCGTGACAATCGATGATGAAGCCCAAGTACTTGATTGAGTGCATAAAGAAATTACACTTTCCCTGGCGAATACGGAGCCCGTATTCGGTTGCTCGTCCAAAAACCAGGTCCAAGCGATGTCAGTCCTGTTTCGTCAGCACCGGTCAAAACGATGTCGTCCAGATGAGTGGCTGCACCTGGAACATCAGTCAGCATTATATTCATTATCTACTGGGAGATTGTCGGCGCAGTCTTCACGCAAAATGGGAGACGCTAGTACTGGAACAGACCGCGGTAGATATTGATGGTGAGCAGCTCCTTGGAAGATTCTGAGACTTCCACCTGTGTGTAGGCGTCCGTTAGGTTCAGCTTCGCGAAGAACTTGTCGCCGCTCATCTTCACGAATAAATCATCAGGCAGAAGAAGAGGATACTGGTGCATATGTAGAGAAGCATCGAGGACTGTAGAGCAGTCAGTGCGTATTTTCATCACTCCACTAGGCTTCTTTACAACGTTGACCGGTGCGGCCCAAGCGGAATAATTGACTGGTTTCAGGAAACCAGCCTTCTGTAGGCAATCGAGTTCCTTGACTACGAGAGGTAGGTGTGCGTACAACACTGGACGTTTCAGTCGGAAAACCGGTCTAGCGTTTGGAAAAAGCTGCAAGACCATTTGTTTTGGCACAACGTCTTAAACCCTCCTGGAAGACTGCAGAGTACTTTCGGTACAAGTGCTCGATGATACCGGGAGGATTGGTGATGTGACGCGTTACCACTATGCCAACATCAATAGGGCCGCCGTTCCCCAGCGGCTGATGGGTGTCTCCACCAAGTTCATCGCGTCAGTGCAGTCTAGCTCCAACAAGCCCAGCTCCGCTTGATCCATGAGATAGAAACTACTTTTGAAGTGGGTGTCCCCGAATGAGACCTTACAAGCTAGTCTGTCAGATAACCTCAGGGTGCCACATGAAGCGTTGCGAGTATTGTGTGTAGTGGAACGCACGGCAGGTCGACCCATCATGTTCTATGTGTTTCTTGATATGATATTGATGTCGGATGCTTTGTCCACTTGTAGCCGAAGTGCGATACCGATGAGTGCTAACATAATATACTTCCGCCTGGAAGCATAATTGACCAATAATGTGGCGAAGATGGAGTTTGATCGGTAGGCCGGCTTCTGGAATCATCGACCGCGGAACTTCGATCTGAGCTGTGAAGTCAATTGCTTGTCAACTTGGCAGTGGTCTTCCTTGTAGCCTCGAAGACTGCATTTTTGGCATTTGTGTTTATGAAATGGACACAAACGCACATAGTGCCAATCCCCGCATTGCCAACAGGGAGTCGGAGGCTTCAAAGATCGCTTCCGGTTGGTGACCGCAATCCACCTAGGTGAGGATAACCAGAGCGCACCGATTGAATAGTCAAAGACGTTGGGGTTTTGAACGACTGCTGGGAAATCATGTTTGAGGTTGTCTAACTTCTGAAATACAGTGGTGACCGTCTGCAGCGTCATTTGAGGGTCGTGTTCAACCTTTTTCAGAAAACGAGTGCGAATGTCAGCAACTCTAGCAAATGGGGAGTAGCACAGCAAAATAAATGCTTGAAATTGTCTAACTATGTGGGTTTTCCTGATATATCCCCAGGACGGTTTCAACAACTACCAAAAAACCAAACCTTACTGCGCTCTCATGTTGAATTCGTTGCTTGTACCTCTCCATGTCGGAGCTGAAGGTGGTTCAACAGGTTAGCCTTATCAGAAGTGAGAAGTCAATTAGGACACGCCCTGATGGAGACAAATACACACGCTTGCAACCGTCGTGTGGAGCCTGAGGAGTTGATGGACGTAGGCGCAGGTATATTTTTTTAAGTCCGCAATGAGACTGCTGCAAAAAGCTCTGATTTTGTTGCCCAAGCAATGCATAATCTGGACCAGTGGAGATTCCTGGAGTCACTCATTGGTATGTTTGACCTAACAATCACCGGCCTAAATCTGCCGCCCTTGGCCGACGTACTTTGCTTTGATAAGTGTGTTTCAACTTCTATGAATATGCCTCCCAATAAATGAAATTACGAAACAGGCTCATGTGGCTCGGCTGACAGCACGCTCACAATTTCCTATTGAAAGCCGGTGCCATTCTTACAGACCAGGAAACATCAGATGCGAGCGGAGACAACTTTGCACTATCAAAATGCGTATTGCCATTGTTCCTGATATTGCCCCACGCAGACGCTAAATCCAGCCTAGACGTTAAAGAACTCGGCTCGCCGCCATTCTGGTATGGAAAGGTGGTATCGAATCGGTCCCTTCACACCCAATGAAGCTTCTTAACTAGACTCATCTGTTATGCTTACTGTAGGCAGTGAAACTGCCTTCTGGTATTCTTTTATACCAGCGCGGCTTCGCTCTTCTAAACGGAACGAGCTTCAAGACTTTTGTTCCCAGTGAAACCCGTTTGTGATAAACCTCACGAAGACTTGGTATAAACAGGGAGTGCAGGATGGCGACAGTGTTCCGCGGTGGCGGGAAAATCAGTTAAGATGGTGTGGCTTTTATTTTGCATCACACCTAAATACCTCAATTATGCGTGGTGAGGCGCCACCGGATCTTCTGGAATCAGTCTGGCAAATGGCTGCCGTCAATCAAAACTTCACAGGTTTAATTGATTTGATTTACAGATCGCCTTCTGTGCACACGGATGCTGACACGGCCTTTCACAACGCCCTATGCACATCATCCTTGGGTTTCACTTAAACATTAATAATAAGAAAAGTTATTCGCCCAGAGCTAAATTTCACGAGCTGTCCAATCAATACTACATCGTCTCCCTTCGCTGGGGATTCCTTCGAGATAGTAATAGAAGTCGGACCATTCCAGTATGTCCGGGACCATACGCGATGGTGGATGGGCCAAGCACTTTATTGTCTTGGTTATATTCTTTCCAACGAAGTTGATTTGACAGGTATTGCTTATATCACGGATTCACTTAATCGTAATGATCATGATTTAAGTGAATTCAGCCGTCTGCATGGAACTAAGCATCCTACATACGGGTCTAAAAGCCTATCACAGGGCAAATTTCGCAGGGATGAAAATAGCCTGCCAAGGTTGGATGGCCTGGTTCTATCACTACGCCCAGCCTAAATGACCACTGGCAGCTCATCGTTGAGGGACTGTTCGATAGTGTTAACAGCCATGTTCCAGTAAAGTATCCATGGCCTAGTTAAGAGCCGAGACGCCCAAGGAATATATCCAAACGCCTGGTTACACTGAAACATTCAGCCTGGAACAGGTACCAATTAAAACAAGCCAAACTTGTGTTTGTTGAGTATGTCGTGTGACACAGTTGCACCATGGCTGCTGTCAGAGGTGATCGATTTTGCCGTCAGTACGGTCTTGCTTAACAGCTGGATTTGATTCGCAAGCTTTTTTTACAGCGAGGCTGCAGCGTACACAAAGAAGTACGGTTGGCATTTTGATACTCCAGACCTGTGTTGGGTGTACTAATACAAATGCAGAGGCGGCCAACCCTGGGTAAAGAGTATGTAAGTATGCACAACTGCAAATCACCGGCAGCTTTTGGATACAGGCACCAGCGGTTTAAATGAATTCCCCAAAAATTCAGCGTCACAAATCAGAATCAACTTAGAGACCGTACTAACTCATAAATCACCCAATCCGTACTTGATCTACCTAGTCGCTTTGAAAGTTTGCGCCACGGAATTAGTAGGACTGTGTACGGTACCTCTCAATCGTTCCTTGTCAACTGGCCTCCTACCAAAAGTCTGAAAACAGTCCACGATCATACCCCTCTTCAAGGGTGGATTCTACAATGACTCAGCAAACTGTCGACCGATAGCACTGCTTTCAGTGGTCTCTTAAGTAATGGAAATCTCATAAAATGGCGCTTTCCGAGAAATGGTTGAAGACCTCGAGCTCATCCTGAAGAGTCTGGATGCTTTCCGTTGGAGGTACTCATGCGTCACGAATCTGCTGGTTGCTCGTGATGTTTGGACGAAGGCTGTCGACTCAGGACTGGCCATAGACCTGGTTTATCTTGATTTTTCAGAATTTTCTGACAGGGTTGATCATCCTACCCTTCTACAGAAACTCAGTAGTTGTGGCCTCGATGAACGCTTACTCACGTGGCTTGGAGTACATCTCACTGAGCTTAACTAACAGAGTTGCCTGTGAAGTAAGTGTTACGACCCCACCTGATAGAGAAAGACAAGAGCAAACGCAAGACCACGAGCAGTATCTCTATCACAAACGAACCCAACGATAGTGCAAAACTGCACAAAAATCAGAGCGCAAGTATCGGATTCCAACTCTCACAACTTAGAACCCCCCAACAAGTAAGGAAAAAAACAGCCTTCAAACGAGCTTTATTTGCTGCTCAGCTTGAAGGCAAAATAGTGGTTTACGGCAACTGTATTTATAGGTTTTGAGTGACCTTGGGCCTAGGCCACGAATGGACCAGTCACAAGCGACCGCAGCTTCTCGGGTGTTCGAGAATTCTAGCGGACTTTCAAGTTCCCAAAAAATGAAGAAATCCATTTTCCTTGCAAATAGTGCGAATCTTCGGGACACAGTGCCTTCCCAACACCTCCCCTGTTGAGCACTATTGGTACCGCCGTTGACGGGGGTCGAGCTGCATTGGGCAGGTAAGCTTGCGTTTGCGGTCCGTCCACCACCTTGGTTGCAAGGCTGTCAGCTCTCTGCTCGGTCTCAGGGTTGAGGTTGTTGAAGTAGTCGTTGCGGAAATTTGTACTGTTGGACGCCCGGTCTCCAAGGTGTCGAGAAGTAGGTCCAAAGGCAGTTGATTTTGAGCTTGTCCAGTGTTGGAGGAATGGCGTTGGCGAATTCGGTTCGGGTGGCGCACCCAGATGTCGCTTCCGACGTTGATATCTTAAAGGACCGTGCCGTTCCATTGCTTGACAGTTGCTGCTATCCATTGGGGGTGACCTGGACAATAGTCCCTTGCATAGACTAGGTCGCCGAGGGCAAATCCACGTCGAGGGGGCTGTTGCGTATCTCCCGAGAGTTTATCCACTGAAACCGTTGCGTCGAACTTCGTCCTCAGCTTGCGGCCCACGAGAGCTTCTGCAGGCGACAGCCCATTGGGAGTCGCCGGATTCGGGGTGGATCTGTAAGTGAGCAAGAACCTTTGCAACTCTTCTTCAGTTGGCCCCTCCCCGCGAGATTTCAGAAGTGCTCTCTTGAAAGTGTCGACGAAGCGTTCGATTTGACTGTTGGATTGTGGGTGGTATGGTGGCGAATGCAGATGTCGAATGTTGTTCTGGTTGCAGAACTCCTTGAACGGAACCGAGGTAAACTGCGATCCATTGTCCGAGACAAGCGTCTCCGGGAGGCCTTGTTGGCTGAAAATGCGCCATAGATTGTTGATGGTGGCTGAGGTTGTAGTGTGCGCCAGCGGGACGAGCTCAGGCCACATGGAAAATGAGGTATACTATACCGTTGATGGGTCCCGCAAAATCCACATGGAGGCGTGACCACGGATATTCGGGTTGCTTCTATGGCTGAGGGTTGACGCGCGGCGGGTTCTTGGCGGCTTTGCAGCAACGGCTGAATTGCTTAACCAGATCTTTAATCTGGTTGTCGAGATCAGGCCAGTAGATGTAGCCCCTGGCGATCGCTTTCATACGTCCCGCACCAGTGTGTCCCGAATAAAACTGTCAATAAACAGATTGAGGTAGCGAAGAGGGAATGACGACGCGATCGGTAAACATCAGACAAGAGTCGACGACTGAGAGGGATTCGTGTCGTAGTTAGAACTGGCGGAGTTCACCGGTTGGTGGAGTTGATGGCCATCGAGTTTGGACGTATTTGATTGCCTGTTGCAGCACGCGATCAGTTTGCGAAGCGAGTTTGATGTCCGACGCCGTAGTTGGTGTTTCACGGATTGCGTCGAGAAGTGTTTGGCGTACGTCGTTCTCAACGGATACAATGGCGATCACCGTGTCTTCTTCAACGGGGCGCTGATTGCTGATGAGTCGAGAAAGGGCGTCAGCCTGGCCGAAATCCTCATTTCGACGATAGCAGATGTCGAAGTCGTAGTTGACAAGGATAGTGGCCCAGCGCTGCAGTCGGCCGGTAGAGTACACTGGTATACCCTTCTTTGAGCCGAAGATGGAGAGAAATGGCTTGTGGTCCGTTAGAAGGGTAAAATGACGATCATAGATCATCTTAGGGAACTTCATCACAGCAAAGATGAGCGCCAAGGCTTCCTTCTCGACTAGACCATAGTTCTTCTCTACATCAGTGAGAGTGCGTGCTGCATGTATGATGGCTTTCTCAGACCCATCTGGGAAGACGTGAGAGATCACGGCACCAACACCAAAGTTGGAGGTGTCTGCCGCAACGACGATAGGGAGGCTGGAATCGAAGTGAATCAGCAGAAGGTCTGATCCCAGCATGGTCTTGATCTTATCGAAGGCTCGTGCGCACTCCGGAGACCGGTGCCATTGTGTGTTTCTTCTGAGAAGTTGGTTCAGAAGCGCTCGGACGTCATGCAATGGGGGCAGGAAAGAGCCGTAATGACTGACGAGACCAAGGAACGAGCGAAGTGATGAAACATCCTTCTGAGGTGGCATATGCTGGATGGTACGAACGTTCTCAGGGTCCGGACGGCGGCCGGTAGCGTTAAAGACGAAGCCGAGATATTTGATGGACGACATAAAAAAACTGGCACTTGTCTGCTCGAAGCCGAAACCCGTACTCTTGGATGTGTTGGAGAACGGCCGCGATTCGTTCTCGAAGTTCGTCAAGTGTTCGCCCAGAAATGGTGATATCGTCCAGGTAGGCAGCCGTACCATGTAGACCGGATAGCATGGAATCCATGATCTACTGGAAGATGGCTAGGTCGGTCTTGACACCGAATGGCAGTCTGGTCTACTGGTACAGACCGCGATGTGTGTTGATCGTCAGCAGACCACGGGATTGTGGGGCGACTTTGACCTGCAGGTATGCACCGGCCAGATCGAGCTTGGCGATCGTGAACAGGTCTTCAGGGACGGGCAGCGGATGGTACTTAGCCTCCAAAGCAGCGTTCAGTCCGGTAGAGAAATCAGAACAGATACGAACTGATCCATTGGCCTTCTTCACGACAACGATGGGTGCTGCCAAGAATGAGTAAGTGACAGGCGTCAGCACTCCCAGATCTTTAAGGCGTTTGAGTTCCTGGTCGACAAGAGCTAAAGTAGCATAGGGTACGGACGTCTTGGGCGGCAGGTTTGAGGTGCAAAACCGCTTGGACACGAGTGCAACAGCCAAGACTTTCGTCAAACACTGACTTGAAGCGTCGAATGAGTTCATCTGCAATGCGTGGCGGATTCGCTGTGGAAGATTGCAGCCGGTTGCAAATGTCTATGGTCGGTAGTTCTGCCAGGTCAAGTCGTTCAAGCCAATCGAGACCGAGTAGGCTGGGATTCGAGTCAGACAGGTAGCAGACTGCATCGATGGCTTTGTTTTTGAAGCTGACACGACAATGCAATTGCCCAGTTAATTGCACTGTACCACCACAGGCGCTGGTAGCGGAATGGGATGTCAGCTGGACTGGCGGGCGGCCGATTGATTTCCATAGTCGATTGGAGATGATGTTGATATCAGACGCAGCGTCAAGCTGAAGACGAGCTGGGTGCCAGTTGATCAGTACGGACACGGACTTTCCGCGTGAGGCGACGTCGACTTTCAAGGAAGCAACCAAACTGCTGGACCTGGCGATTGGTTTGGACTTAGGTGGGCGTGGCCGCTTGTTGGTTGCGCGTTGACTACCCGGCGTGCGTGGCTGACAGTAACCGTCCTTGTGGCCCACCTTTTTGCAACGCTGACAGCGGTGTTGCTTGTAAGGGCAGTAACGCGTGTAGTGCCATGAGCCGCAATGCCAACAGGGAGAGGGCGGCGTCTTCTTGAAGGCAGAGTTGACTGGGCGGTTCGTTGGGTAGGGTTGTTGTTGTTGCCTTGGGCTTGCGACTGTGTTGACAGAAGTTGGGGACTGAGCAGGATTCTGGACCAAGGCAGAGTCATGTTTGAGGTTGAGCAGTCGATGGTCTTCAGTGGTGAGGTCCTGAAGAGCAACTTGCTCGTTTTGTTGGATCCGATTGAGCAGGCGCGTGCGAAGGTCAGCATCATTGGGAGACTGGAGACCGCAGACGAAAATGAGGCACTTGAACTGATCCTCCGTGAGGGAGGATAGCTTGAACCGTTCGCATTCACGATTCACAATGCCAGCGTAGGTGACAAGGATGTCCGAGTCTCGTTTGGTCAGCTTGAGGCAGTGGTACTGCAAGTTGAATAGAGAAGACTAGTCACCGAATATCTGCGACAGGATACCTACCGTCTTATCGAAGCTGATGTCACGTGGGCTCTTGAGCAACATGAAATTGGCGTACCGCTCGTGCTCCGCAAGTTTGCAGAGGAGAAGCCTTCCAGGAATCATCCTGATTGGCAAATTCGATACGAAACTAGTCATTGTACCGACGGAACCAAGAATCGGATGTCACGTTCGCCTGCGGGTCGTAAACGAACTCGGAGATACCGGTTACCAAACTGTCAACGGATTGCGCACCACCAAATTGTCCTGGTTGGCTTAGATTCGTATTAGACAATCGTTGGGTAGGCATCTCCATAAGCTTCATCTGTTGCTGCACTAGCAGCTCAACGTCGGCAGCGTCCAACGACGTTGATTAGAAATAGTGCCCGTCGCCAACTGTTACGGCCTCACCTGATAGAGAAAAGACAAGAACAACGCGAAGACCGCGAGCTGTATCTCTATCATTGTTAGAGGTGACCGCAGTCTTCAAACGCTGTGAGAGGTTTTTCGCTTTCTGTTATAGGGATTTGATGATACGTGCTCTTCAAATCTAAATTATTAAAGGTATCGTAGTTTGCTACTTTCTCAGTGAGTTCGCCTGCTTCGGGAAGAGGATAGACATTAAGGAGAGTGAATGTACTTACAGTGATTGTAGTCCACAACCATCACATTTTTATGTCTGTCATTGGAGTCTGCTGAAACTTGAGCACGCCGTAGTTAATTGGATGGCTCGATTGTCTCATCTGAAGGGAGTCGACGTTTTTCTTCGCGTTTTAACTCCTTGTCTTCAGAATTGCTTTCGAGATTTAGTCGCAATGGGTTTGTTGTCTTTCGAAATAGTGTGGAAAAGTGACGATGATTCGAGTTGTGCCAGTGATAGGGTAGATAAGACGAACAGTGGTGCAATGTCCCGGAACGAAATGTTGAGATCGTTGTGGAACCCGTGGAAGTCATGCCCTAAAAAACAGGCTCATGAATTGAGGAGAACTGACAGCTTGATTCAATGATACTGTGATTACTGATGAGTAGTAGGGGATTTTGATTTTCATATAGATTGTACATCACCCACAATTGGTCGCAGCTGTCACATTCCCATAGATTTTCCAGTCGGCCCCTTTCAAAAAGAAGCACTAGACTCGAGTTTCGCTCTCAGTTGTGGGTGATGTTCAGTCTATATGAAAATCGGAATCCCCTACTACTCATCAGTAATCAAATACT
>JTDE01005382.1:18056-48197 GCA_014338405.1 Paragonimus skrjabini miyazakii
GTTATTCCACGCCAGTGTTGTGGTGAGCAGTGGCCCGAGCCACGGTACCTTCTGGTCAGGCTCATGGCTGCTACGATGATGATGATGTCCTGTCGGTTTCTTCCTCTGAGTACGGGATACTTTTGATGTCTCTCATAGTGGTATGTCTCGAGTTCGACGGATTCAGTGAAGTATGACAGTACAGAGATTGTTTCTCCGCTACATTAAGTTATCTGGCTTGATCAAAGGCCGTTTGAAAATTTACTGATTTTTGCCCTAGAAGTCTTCATCCTGTCTGAATGAATAGAAGTCCGCTGACAGAGGCTTATTGGATAGCGTCATCACGATTTTGTTGAGCTCTAGTAGCCCTGATAGTGCAGTCCTTGGTCAGCGACATAAAGGGCTGAACTTATTGATCGGGCCATTAATCGTTCTCTTGTTTGGTGGTAACTAGCAAGTGCTGGACGAAAATTTCATTTTCAGGTTGAATATACGTAGTCTGGGAAGTACATATATCCATTTCAAACGGTTTGCATTCCGAAATAAGTTTGAAGATTGATGGCGAGATGAAACTGATGAGGGTATCCAATGTGTTAGGCTGAAGGTGTTAAGTAGATGACAAGAAGCTGGAAAGCCTCGACACACTGCCATATCGTATAGCGTTTCTAACCGGCGACTTGGATGATCACGAGAACTTCAGCCAGGTAGGCAACACCTACTTACTTTGCTTAGTGGAATAGTCAGTCTTCATATTTCATGATCACACTTGCTTGACTACTCCGCATTTTTATCGAACTATCGGTAGTCTCTGTGTATAACGCCCGGCAAATGCCCAACTGGTATGCGATATACGAGGCCCAACCATCGCAGTCTGTGCAACGCGATTAGTTGACCAATTGATCGCGCATCCAGAGCGTTCCGAAGTACGCATCAGCGAACAGCTGTATTGTTGACGTCATCAATACACCTAATTGGCGGAGAAAACGATGGTCAACAACAGCAAGTCTGCACATGTCTCCGTTTCGAACAGACCACGTTTCCGAACTATGAGGCAGAGCAGAGCGCACACAAGTGTTAAATACCCTTCTTTTCGACGCAAACTGTACGTCTTTTCAATGTCGCCGATGATGCAGGTTGACAAAAGCAACTCGTGTTTTTGCTACCCTCGCCGATATCGCTTCAGCAATACTACAAGCTGACTAGATAATGCTACCCAAGTATGTGAAAGTGTCCAAAGTTTCAAGCGGATCGTCTGCACTGAAGAAAGTAGGAATGGAACGCCTCAGTATCGAAGTGGCACTTAACACTTTGAAAGTGCGAAGCGCATTCCGTACAAACTATCCCGGTCTTCCACTTTATTCTACGCGTCTTCAGCGGAGGGGCTAAGAAAGATAATTTCGTCCGCATACTCCGGATCGGCCAACCTAGCGCAAGGAAGAAGCACACTGGTTCCCTTAAACGCACTTTCCGGAATGTCCTCTATGACAAAAGTGAACAGGAAGGGGAGATCGGACACCCTTGACGAACACCACTAGAAGTGATGTACACTCGAGACAATTGTTCATAAGCCCTCACCTTGCTTTCAAAATGGACATACAGTGATCTCAACTAATCCACGTATTTCCCTGGAACTCGGTTGGGAATATGGCAGTTCCAAAGACCGTTCCGAGCATCCAAATCGAAAGCAGCCTTTAGGTCTATAATGACCATGACCGTCGGTTTCCCATAAGAGCGCCGATATTTTAAGATCCGTCGCAAGGTAGAACTGTTATCAGCGAACCCACGGCCGAATCGGAATCCTGCCTGTTCTTCAGGGGTTCAGTGGACGACGTAGTAAAAAGCCACTGGTTAACTTAGACGCAAATCGTCTGGAGGAGTTTTGTCAGTTCTGATATCAACCTTTTGTTCACCATAGTCGAAAAGAGAAGGAGAAAGGAGATCTGGTCCAAGAGCCTTGTTACCTTCCAATAACTTAGGCGCTAGGGCCAATTCTGCTGTCAACAGAAGGTCATTTGGAACTCAGTAGCTAACCAAGCAAGTCCTATCGTCTACACGTTCTCGCTGAGGCCGGCTGAACTGATGTTCACAATGTTCAGTCTACCTGTCGATTCGGTGCCATTGATCTTTGATAAGTGGACTATTTTTTCACGTATGGTTTCACATTAACTCGACGGTCAATACAACCACGAATCAGGGGAAAGCTTTCTGCTGTTCTCAAGTGAAAGGGCCTGCTCCATCCCCTTCGATCGTTCGACCAGATGGTGTTCACGGTCTTTGTGCAAGCATTTGGTCAGTTTGCGTTCAGGTTCTCGACGGTCGTCATCATACTCCGAACCATGTGGGATCGGGCGACGCTTGTCCATAATGTTTACCGACTTGACAGAAATCCAACTGTCACAACTGCACAACTCCGTTAGAACATACTCTTTACATCAAGACCCCACGGATGCCGCACTTTGTCCTCAGTGTTCGTTAGAATCTCCTACCTATCCGAAACTGGGCAACTTGTTCACCAGTGCTTTCCGGTAAGCGTTCTTCACATTCTCGCTCGAATGCGAGTAGCTTACATTTACCAGTGTATGATCTCTGGGCGACTGATGAAGCAGAACGGGCACGCACAACAACGTGATCCGAGTTCAGGTAGTTGTTCCAAAATGCACGACAGTCTTTAACAGAGCGATGGCTGTAACTGGTTGCCTTATAATTGAGTTATGTCCATGCATGAGAAGAACAGGGTTGCCTCCATGTAACACAACGCCTCTTCCCGTGTCGAAATGCGGTGCTAGGATGGTAATGACCATGAGATGCGCACAGCTGCAGCAGTCTGTCGCTGTTGTCAGTGCGTTGTGCCCTGACGTTAAATGTCCCCAGTCTCTTCTGCTCTGGAGAAAGATGACCAAGTTGAACATTAAAATCGCTGGCTAGTATGGTGAAGTTAGTGTTTAGTCTGCTTCGGAAGGTCACCGAAGGCGTTATAGAACGCATCTTTGGTAGCATCCGAACAGCTGTTTGTCAAAGCGTACGCCGATATAGTTAACATACAGCGCTTTTCTGATTTGCTCTGACAAACTTCAATCGGTCTGTTAGGTTTGACAGCGCATAAGCGATTGCTTTCTGGCATCTAATCGAGCAAACGTTGCTCGGCTCCGAAACTCAGCTCAATTCCCACTCGCGCTCGACCACAAGGTTCAGCTCCAGCGTCACGAGGCCCTGAGAAAGAAGCGCTTCTTTCGACATTTATCTAGAGGTGAGCCCAAATGATTAACGGTGTCAGAATTGTAGACTCGCGTCTCTGACACCCAGCACACGTCAAGCTCCAAACTTCCGAGCGTACTTGCTATAGCAACCTGCTGACCAGTTTGTTGGATAGTGCGGACTTCGAGAGCGCCGATGTTTACCGGTTTGTCTTGGCTTTGGAAAACAACTGTTACTCAAAGATACAGAGGTGGCAGGAACTTGGGTGTACAGTAGAAGGAAAAGTCGTAGTGGTTAAACAATGTCACTGTCGGGAGAACGATAATGTCTGATACTTCCCGGTCATTTTTGCCGCAGAAGGGGTTTGATTTGAGGGACCTCACCTTGAATCTCTGACTCAAAAATCTGACTTATGAGATGACAGGATACGAGATTTTCTGGGGGAACCCTACCCGGAGCCAGTGATTCAATAGGCTGACCTACTTGACAGTTAGGACTTCACCTAGTCCGGGGGCGCAGTGAGCAAGACAACTACTTTCCGTCTGACTGCTTCCCGTTTGACCCATCTGACAAGGTTGATCGGAGTTCTAATATACATAGCTCTCTAGATCATTGCAGTGCACAAGGCTAATCATCACATCAAGGTAGCAGAATGAGTTAGGTCTCACAATGCAGCGGCTTCTGAAACAGAGAACCATATGCAGGTTAGGTTTTGATATTTGATCTCCAATTTCTCACTTTTTAATGTACGAAGCTCACTAATCAGTCAAACTGAAAGTGATTTATGAGTTAAGGTTTGAATAAATCGATCTAGTTTGTTCCAATATGTTGTGCGTGGCAACTACGGGGTTGCCGACTGTAAAATACCATTAACAAAAGTAGTCGAAGGTTGAAAGTGCCATGTCAATGATTAGACTTGCAGACTTGATAAAGACAACGCAGCTTCCTCGAGTAGAACTTGTCACCGGTGATTCCTGTTCATACAGAATGTTTGATGGTTTTGTATGTAACTTTGCTGAATTGTACCTGTGGATGTGCCAATTGTCTTCCTCTTAACCCTTCATTCTTCACGTATTATACCTATTTTCTTGCGATTATTGGTGCCCTGACCAAAAAAGATGCTACTGCACAGATGTACATGGTTTATTTTCGGAGGTTAACTGTCGAGGGTCATTCCAGCTAAAGACCATGTTTTTTATCTGTTTGTTTCCAGCATGCGTTTCACAAATTTCCGTTAGTCCTACTCAATAATGAAGTTACTCGATATCTTTTCTGCGTCTGAAGGTGATTTTTACGGAGACAAGGACGATACTCTTTTTAACCGATTGTGCACCTTGGTGTTATGTCAGAACACTTTTCATGACGAGCTATTTGAAGACATTTCTACCAACTGCGATTCGGTTCTCTTGAGTTTCTTCAGGCGCATTTCCTGCGTGTGCTCCTATCAAGCAAACAATGATCTACAGTTGCTCAAAATCGCTGTCGTCATTTTTTTCAAGTACGGGGCGCAATTATGTGCTGATACATTATCTGAAGTTCTCCATATCTTCATGGACTGCTGCTTCTCAAGCGATCCACACGTGTTTCTTGTGTTACTAGAGGCAACTTGTTATTTTCTAGATTCGTCTTGCAGCTTGAATGATCTGAAAATTTTGGATGCCGTTTTCGCGGAACGTATTTGTGATTTGTTACTCAAAAAACTGGATAAACAAACCAATGTTCACCAACGAAAACGTTTACTGAAGTTGTTCGCTCATTTAACCGTGTACAACGGGACGCATGACGAGACTGTCTCAGATAACAGGATCATTAAAGCTTTTCTGCCATATTTATCACCACTTTCGGATACTGGCCAGTCTTATTTGATCAATGTTTTCGATGTTACTAGGAAGTTTTCAACACACATGCTTCCAATAGCCCTGGATTCTTTAATTTCACTTGAAGATACCGAACGTTTAGTTTCAAATACTGATTCCTCCGTTCGTGTTCTCTATTTGCTTTGTGTTAAAGAGATTACGTTTACTAGCCTCGACCCATCTAAGGTGATTGCTTTGTTTGCTGTTCATCCGCAATTTTCGAAAATATGTGCCAGGGTTGTCGCTATGGGTGTACGATCGGAGTCCTTATCAATGTGTAGTGAGCTATGGACACATCTTTTATCTGTTTGGCTAAATGCGGTCTCGGGCAGTCTTTACGTTGCCCACGCTACCAAGTTACATCAGTTAGTCCAACCAGTGTGGGACGCTGTCAGGGGGTCCCGCAAACTGTCGACTGCCGTCATCTGTACTTGTCCTCATCTCCTCGAGCAAATAATCAGCGAACTTCTTCCCAATGCAGACGCAGTTGATTCCCCTGAGATGAATACCTACCACGTTACCCTACTTAACCTCTTATGTATTTTTACTGGCTCTCACATACCTCACGAACTTGCCACGAATTGGCTGCAAACGGTCTGGGGCAGACTGTGTTTTTTGGCGAAGAAACCCATTCACCTCTCTAGTCTATTGGAACTGAAAGCATTGGTTGACTTTTCCTCCAGATTGATTTTCTTGTTATCTGTTCAGAACAGTGAACAATCAGTTTCAACGTTTCTTCGTAATCTGTTAACTCACGTAAGGGTCTGTGAAAACAGTGTGATCTCCTCTGTATTTACGCATGCATTTGTTGTTATCATGGGTGTCGTTAAGTCCTGTCGGAACTTTCCCAATAACGTTCAACTAATTCTTATCGATTCTCTACACAGTTTTATTTGTTCACAAGACTTTTCTGTTGATCTGGACACAACTGAAATGGATTTGTCCTTCTGGAATAGAAAAACCCTGTTAGCTTCACTGTTAAATCTTTTCTTTCATGAAAATGCACTAACGATTGAGTGGTCGAGTGAAATGGTTGAGCCATTTTGCAAATTCATGACTGCAATTTCGCTTCATTATGAATTATTGTTGAGTAATGGGGAAGCTTACGGGTTGCTCCTCTGTCTGTTGGTGTCCTTCGTCATGTTTCGTTTCTCTAACTGTCCATCCGAGAAGACTGTAACTGTTAGTGGTTACTCCGATAAATGGCTCCTTGATAACACTGCGCAGCTGTTGCATTTGGAACCTTCCATTCTTGTCGAGTCAAAGCTAGTTCTTCATATTCTGTGTAATTTGTGCCGGGAGCTGAATCAGGTAATTTTGTCTGTCTATTTGTTTCGCATTTATTCTTGTTAGTCGTCTGGTCTAATTAATCGGGTAATAACAATGTTTTTCAACAGACTTTTAGTCTACTCTTCTAATATTAATTGTTTTACACATTCCCACCTCCAGTTTTACTAAACTCGACTACGCTTCGATGTTTTAACTGAAACCTTATTGTAGAGTTGAGTCTCAGCACTTACTGGAAAGTGATATTAAGTAATAATTTAAATTAATAATTTCCACTAACAGTATAATTTAGAACACATTTTACTACTCGACGTTGGGAGGGTTGTCACTTGAGCGGCCGGTCATTCGCAATAGTTTTGCTAATCCAAACTATTCACGTCTGTACCGTCGGTTGCTGGCTATAATTACCTTCAAGTTAGAAGACAAATTAAGACTGTTCGTAGAACAGGTACACGTGGCGGCCTACTTCAAAACGTGTTGCAATCAGACAGGCACGAGTTTAGCGGTTTGGAAACACTGTAGTTACACCAGCGACTATCATTAGTCTGTGATGCGCACTACGGATTTATTGAGTCCCTTGTAAAGCGAGCGCTCCTGGTGCTGTTCGGCTTTTTCCATTCAGTTTGCTTTGTTCCGCCGACTACTGGGTTTGTCGATGTAGTTGCCTTGGTGCGATGTATTCACAAACTCCGTGAATAGTAACGGACGCAGTGGCGTGTGGCTGCTACTGGACATTCACTATTGCACCTTGGACATTACGTGGAACGTTGATTAAAGCAAAGTTATCGATCTTCAGCCTTCGTCTCAGTGGAAGAAATCAGATAACCGAGCTAGTGTCATTTACATGACAACATGCTTTCTCCATATTTTAAATGAGATTTCCGTGCAGCTTGATATCTTCTCGGATTTTGGCAAAGCGGCGAATTTCCAAAAAATTTCAAATAGTTACTGCATAAAAATAGTTTAAAATTTTCTCGACTCATCCAATGTAGTAGGCACGTGATATAGTGATAAGCTTCTAGACTGTATATTGTATATCCTGAAACGTTGTCTTTTTTTCGAGTGTAGACGAGTGTTTCGGTAAAGCAGCGGATGCCAGGTAAGCTCCCCACCTATTTTCACTGGACCTTTGTGTTATCTGTGGACGGCTTTTCTATTGTCTTCTCCAGGATCTTCTGTGAGGTGGATGAATATGGTGATTCGCCCTTTCTAACACTCGCTGCTCTTATTCTTGTAAGCCGTGATTGTGTATACATTTTATCGTATGTTAGCTGTACACTGGATCGATGACTGCTTTATCTTCCAGAAGTCTGCATAAAGTTGCCATAGTTGGTAGCAGTACGGATAATTCCTTTCATCGAGCTGTGTAATAAAGTTCGAATCCGACTTGTCTGATACTTACCCATTTACGTCTTCCTTGATTTATTTTCACCATTAATATCCAACTTACTAGATCCACAGTTGCCATACTGATGCAATGCAGTGCGAGTAACCCACACTATGATGAGCCTTCCTCATCGTCTGTTTTTCTAAGATGTGTTCCCGGTGCCCCAAATTTGAGAGATTTTTGCACATCTACATGAAACCAGAATATTCTTCATATACCCATGTTCTGGTTACTGGCAACTACCATCGGCACGGAAGCGCATAGGGAAAGCCACCTTTTGTGTGAACGGACAGTAGTATGAATTCCTTAGGATGTTGTTCGGCCTTTTCAACGTGCTAATCACCTTCAGAGGTCTCTTGCTGCACATTCTGGAGGATCAGGAGTGAGTGACCGTATATGGGAGTGACATCATTATATTGCCCAATACGGTGTCGGAACACGCAGAAAGGCTACGAGCAGTGTTATAACGACTCGGCGCAGCCGGCCTAATGAACCGCAATTCAATCGTTTGCCTGGGACACGTTTGTTAACGGGAAAATTCAGCCATTGCCAGGGAAGTTGACAGCCATCAAGAAATTTCCAGTGTAAGAATTGAAGCGATAACTGATATCCATTCTCTGAGTGGTTTGTTACAATTCAAAATTCATGCTGGGGTTTTCTCGGAAAGCGTCTACTCTTCCAACTGCTGAAGAATGAGGTGTCTGTCTGGACTGAAGACTTGAAGTTGGCGTTCAACCAACGTTCGACGATGCCCAACGATCTCCAAACCAAATGAACCTTTCGCTGTGCCAGTGGATGTACGTGATATCGGAATCGGGGCAGTTCTTCCACAATCTTCGGGAACAGTTGAGTACGTCAGTAAAATACTGACGGAGACAGAGAGGCAGTGTTTCGTCATGGAGGAAGAATGCCTAACTATCGTCTGGGCACTAGAAAAGTGAGGGACTTACTTGTTGCCGACCACTTTCCATGTTGAGGCAGACCACTAACCCCTTTTGTGGTTGGAGACGGCGAAGTATCTTCGCAGACGACTGGCACTTCGACTAAAAGAGTTCAGTTTTACCACTAGACGTGTCAATGACAGAAACGATGAAGTGTCTGACGCATTGTCGCAACCGAGACAGGAAAGTGAGTTGCCGATTGAAGCGATACCCGTGAACGCAGTACTGGTTGCCGACAGAGAGATATTGGTCAACCAACAGCAAGACCGTCAGGTCTGCGAATTATGAACATTCATTGGCAGGAACTTAACCCAAGGCATTGACTGAATGAGCTTTTACACATCCGGAGCCGGCCACATCTGAAGAATGACGAACTCGTCGTTGATGTGGAGTTACAGAATGGGCTGCGACCGCAAAGACTGCTGTTTATTTCAGTGGGCCAGAGGGGACGCGTGATCCGACTGGCACACGCAGGTTTTCATATAGGGCAAGAACGCGGGTTCGACCCACTGCGGCGAAGGGTATTTTCGCCCACGATGAGGAAAGATGTGACAGCCTTTATTCGGACGTGTCTCAACTGCCAACAGAATCGACAAACACCGACGACAACACTGCGTATGCTGTCCATCGTAATACGGTAAGTCGTGCACACATGTGTCGGACATTTTTGGCCTATTTCCAACCATTCCAAGTGGAAATCGCTATATAGTTGTAATGATCAACCATTTCACACGGTGGGTGAAAGCCATTTCCACAGCTAATCAAACGAGCGAAAAGGTTGCACACACACCTTCATATACAACGTCCTGGCTCGCTTTTGAGTATCACAGAGAGCCATTACGGACCGGAGTCTGTGTTTTGAGGGGCGGCAACTGCAGAATATGTTAAAGAACTAAGGGATTCCGCTCCTGAGAACACCGCCTTACCATCCACAAACGAACGGGTTGACGGAGCGGTATAGGCAGTAACTAGGAAGGAGGACTACCAGACGTATTGTTTGGATATGGTACGGCGAAGTTTGCAGCAACTCGGCGCTCACCGTTTGAGCTTGCATATGAGAGGGAGCTCATGGTTCTGCCAGATGTCTGTGTCCAGCGTCAGAGGGGGTCAGTTAATATCGCAAGAACGACGACACCTGGAACACTGCGCTTGAACGGACAACAGAACCACAGTGTCGAAATAAACGAAGATACGATGTGAGGCACAACAAATAAGTTGGGCCCGTTCAAGGTCGAAGACCAAGTGAAAGTAAGAGATTGTGGTCAACCAGAAACATCCGTCCCTAGCGCACGGAAATTTAAAAGACGATGAAACGAACCATTTTCTATCACGAGTAGCAAGAATGGGAGCTTTAACCTCAACCAAGTTCCTCGTTGGCGATGGATCAATGATATACACCTGGTATTCTGGTACACTCGCGGCAACTTCCCTAAAGAAGGAGTGTGTGTGGTGGAGAACCAAATCGAGGGTGCGATTATTCCGACACCCTGGAATGTTTCCGTGTGGTGATGAATTATGACCAAGGCTGGTGAATTGTGGACAACATGGGTGGCCGGACGAGCCATTAATCAACGTACGAGATATGTCAGGCAAAAAACCCTCTACAGAAAGCGTCAACCACACGCACAAAATCGAACGGAAGTGCACGTGACATGAAAGTAGAAACCTCCACTGCATTGTGGACTGGAATTCCGGTTCATAAATGCGTGTTGTGGGTTGGACACTAGAGACCTTGTCGTATTAAGCGACCTTTTCCTACATTATGTGGGTAACGATGAGTTTTGGCAGCGTTTGTCAAACAAATTTCCCGCCTTTGCCCGATATCTTTTCACTGCGCCAACTTAGGTGACCCAGATACTTTTAAGGTGTTCGTGCCCTGAACGCACGGCCACTGTGTTTGAAAGTTGAAAGCACGTTGAACCGCTCGTGTTTTGTGGTTGTATAAAGAAATTGGCGTTAAATTTGATTTGATTTTTTGAGGTTTAGATCCTTATGATCATAAATGTTACTAGCTAGGACCGATGACTGCAAGGCATAATCTGTTAGGAGAATTCTGCTGTGTGTTATAGTCTTCGTTAACCACCATTATACGTACTTCTTTTTTAAGAATAGTCAATCTTGGTGTAAACGGACAAAAATGGCTGCTGTTGTACTTTGCTTTCATTTCCTCACCTATTTCTTCATTTTTTTTTAATCGTTTGTTCTGTGTTTTTCACCATACCACCCTTTCTGTGCAATGCTACCACGGGTTTCTTACTAAATTTTGTGTTTTCACCTATTCGCAAAATGGTTTATCCTTATCAACGATGTTAGTAGACAAGTAGGAGATGACTCAGTAGTAACGACACTTGGTTTCGAGTGCCAATAACTTTGATTCTTCTAGCCACTACATTTACTGGATGGTCACCATGCACTGCAACTCCGATTTTTCTGTGTGAGCGAAAGTGGTCATTCGGAGCTCATCCAAATTCAAGGCATTAATGTGAATGGTTTGCCGCTTCGAGATGATTACATCCACTTGAACAAAGTATAAAATTATCAGTCTACAGTATCCACTGGATACTGCTAACAGTTTCGAGTTTGCGCTGGTTCGCTGCGCGTTCTATTCGTGCTGAACCGCTACTTACCGGTGTAACTCAAGTAACTGATACACTTTACATATCTCGGTAGGTTAGTTTTCAACGTTTTACCTACTCGCCTCTTCAGCAATTGAGTTGGAGTCACAACAAAGTCTCAGTAAAACCTATAGACATGAACAAACCGCTACAGCCAGAATAAGTTTAAAAAAAAATAATGAATCCGTTTGGTAATGAATTTCAAGAATATGTTTGTACGGAAATCGAGTTAACTAGGAAGTAGCAAGCATATGCCGATCGCGTGTAAAAGTGCTCCCACTTCAGTCTGGCTAAAGATGTGGAAATGCGTTCAAGAATATCCGGATTATGGTAGAGTTACACGAAATATGTTTTTGAGTGAAAAATTTTCGCAAGTCAAAAAGTGATGAGAAGCAGCATAATTAGCTAATTGGTTTCGGAAAGTTCCGTTGCGGAGACTTGACGGATATTTTAAAGATTTGACAATCTGTATAAAACCCTTCGACAGCAAACCCGACAAAACACGTGGATAGTCCATTCAGCCCTCAGGTTTTCTCGCACACCCAGATCGGTCATGAAGTTGATCGGCTAATCACAGATGCAAAGCATTCATTATGATTTAAATTTGCCCCCTGTTGTTCATCGTATGGTGCATGTGCGGATGGGACCACATTTTGACTGCTTTCGTTATCCCTTAAATGTCGGAGTTGCGTGCTCTTTGTTTCACAAGATTATGCCCAAAAGAGACAAGTTATTCCATTCGGATACCCTTATCTTTCCGTAGCTCATTCACATTTTGTTTTCATTTTCCTGCCAAGACAGATTGGGAATAAAAGAAGTGGGCAGGCCTGTTCTCCCTCATAACAGTTCGGTTATTATGGCAGAATGTCACTCATCAATGGGAGACAAAATGTATTTCTGTTTCCACTCGGTAACTTAAGCTAGGTCGTATATTCAATACTCGTCTTTAGATATCCACTTCCTGTAATTCAGACTCTCTTGCTTATTATCTACACTGCATATTCCCTATGGTGGATTGTTCGAGATAAGTTTAAACCCCGGGTCGAAATATATAAACCGCGTTGTTGTATCATGTTCATTTCAGATCTTTTTCAATTAGGACAGTAAAAAGTTAGGACTAGGTAATTAAGTTCTTGTGATAATTCAAGCCAGTTTAAAGCTTCTTCGAAATTGGTTACAGCCACCATTCGCTTTCTAGATCAGTGAGTATAGAAAATCTCAGATACCAATGCAAGCGACTCTGATTAATAGAACCAAATGCTTGTCTCAATAATATGCTGTGGACTATGGGACACAGGAACAATCACACTGTGTGAGAACTGGACATTTCAAATTCGTATAAACAGAGTCGCTCGAATGACTAATCCTGGAGACGGTTCGAAGTTATCACAACTCTAGGAGCGGATTTGTGTACCGAGTGGTTGCTATTCCTATCACAGTAATAGAACAGTTGTGTTTATCGGCTCTCGTTTGTTCAGAATATGAACCATCGCTCTTGTTTCGGTTGACAACATACCTTTTATATATAAACGAAACTTGAGTATCATTTCTGTCGGTTGAGTGTACCATTCATCGTGCTCGTTCTTTCAGGATTTCAGTTGTCAATGTCTTTCTAGTGTACACCCTCGGCTTGACGTTATTCAGTAATACACAGTCAATCAGATGATCTAGGTGACCATTTTACAGATCGTGAATATTCCATCTATCGCTACTGAAAGTTTTCATTCGTCGATTTCATTGTTAGCTTTACTCTGTAATCTGGAGCTCTTTCATGTTGAGAGTGTACTGTAATTGAATCTGGGTGAAAATTGATTCAGGTACATAGCAACTTCCGTCTGCAACATATCGAGTTGTGTATGGCCTTTACATGAGCAAAAGAAATAAACTGCTTGTCTATTCGTTGAAGAGTTACAGTTTCACGTGTCATCTGCGCAAAACTGTTACTTCTAAGCTGAACTGTTGATTGTCCTCCGGAGAATGATGCATGTTTTCCTTAATTCAATAACATTGAATGAGTTAGCAATTTCTAAACTAAAGAATGGCCTCTTCAGTTAGTAGTGTATCATGACAACGATTACCGTGACTCACGCTCTACAGCGAACGGTTTGCTGTGCACTCAGTTCCTTTAGTCGTTTCACAATCCGCAAGCGCTTGTTCTGGTAAGGTTTGTGCCCGACGGGATACTTTTATCAAATAACCGGTTGCGACCATTTTAAACCTTTCAAAGTAGTACACTAACTAGTTCGAATATTTCTGGATTACTAAGGGCGACTAAAGTTAATTCTTGTTATCAGGTATTCGATTGGGCGTTACGCATAGTGTTGTCGGGAGTGTGCACCGTTCGCATCTTAACCATTATGTATCTCTAGTTGACTGGCTTGCTTGTGTGTGCTTACAGCTGCATACACCACGTATCGATGCGACATGACAACGCAACAAACCAGTACATTAGATGTACATCATCAGTTGGTGTTCTTGAGCCAACTTCACGCTGATGGAGTCGATGGGTCGGCAAAACAAAGTTGTGGCTTTCTCTAACGACGGAGAGGCTAACATTTTTTTCAGTCTAATCATTCATGAACTTTTACCTCTAGATTTAATATAGCATGCGAGTAGCAATGACAAAAACGACCAATATTGGGATTTTACACAAGACGAGCGATTGTTATCAGGTCCATAGTAGGCTGACTGAGTCGACAGTTCATACACACAGGGGGCCGGGCGGTACGTGAGCAATCTCGGGTTCGGATTATGTAATAACGTGATAAATAAATTGGCTTGGTCAACAACTATTGCGACTGGCACAACGATTGTTTACCCGCCAAATCTGCATTGGGAGAAATGCCACACCACCCTGAACGCAAACGCTCATTTGCATAATAATCCTGACCGTTGTCACTACGAGATTTGTGTATAAAGTTAACACTATTGTCTGCAAGAATTTGTTACAATGTTCTCGTTTGTATTTTTCTACGGTTACTCCAACACCCAAATACTTGCCTGCGCCTGACTCCTCATAAACAATGGAGTGTGGTCGTTCATTCACGTTACACAACGTGAACTATCGTGGTTCGCCTTGCAGTGAATGACGTCAGGTTTTTTTACTGTTGCTCTGCTGCGTCGTCTTGTGTATTACCAACTTGGGCATACGCTCAGACATTGTTTGTCCTAAACACTGATCTGTCCTGCCCATAAAGACGTCACCACGACAGCAAGTAAACTGATTGAGAAACAGAACATTTCTATTACATACGATTACGAGCACGTTGAACAACACTTCGAATGAAAGGATGCAGACTCAATTCAGCCTCGAGTCAAAACAAACTACAATTCACGATTTAAGTCAGTCATAATATGGTCACCTCTGAAGGGCAGAGTTAGTAATATCGGCTTCTTTGTGACCGTTCAGCTGTCAACATCGATCGGCTTTCTTTTATTGTGATTATCAACAAACGACTCTGGGTGTCCGTTTGATACGGAAATCTCTCTTAATACTGTAGGCAGTCATCAGCCCAAATCTCTCGGGCTCTATAAAACAGTGTTCGCGCGAAGCCTGTTTTCTACGCATTCGACGAGCACAACGGAAACTGCAATAGTGGCCGTTCCAAGCGGCTTTGTGGTGTACTGGGATCGTGTAGATCTGTCCTGTCATCTGATGAGTAAACTGTATAGAAAGGATGAACTGTCGTTCGATTCCCGCTCCTGAGAAACAATAAGATTCGGATAGGCAGTTTGTTTGGTGTGCACTCCCGTTCTCATGTGACGTCTGTTCTCACACTGTGACGACTGCACTCTTCTCACTGTTAAATCATATAACAGTCTTATTTCCTAAAGTCTTTCTCGCATCAGTGCTCACTGTTGTTTTATTTATGCCCTCTCGCCAGCCTCCTGTGGCTTTCACCAAACATTCCGTCTCTCCGACCCGCTCCAGCCGCTCTCTATACGTTTTCACAACCATAGACTGTAGTTGTAAATTATTTACAACTAGTTTGACTGCCTAGTAAGACTTATTGTTAGGCCTTGTCTCTTGCTATCCTAGCTGGGATGAAACTGAGACGGACACGATCAGTGAGTCACAGTGTTCCGCATGCAATTCGAGATTTAAAATGGATACTCTCATGTGTACATTTACCCTATATGTGTCGCATGTCAGCGTACAGACTGTTTAGAGAGTTCGGTTAGTCAGCTTTTTATTAGTTCCCTCTAATTCCGGTCACTTTTCTGCGTGTATTCTCGCAGAAGTTTCGCTGTTGATATGCTGTAACAAGAGCGAAATTCCATTCTGGTATTTTTGGTTGAAAGAGCCTGGCTGGAATGACTACCTGAATGCAAAAACCGTTATCAAGTATATGTCATGTTCCATTTAAAATCTGTAAGCAACGTTGCGCGGCCATCCATTTCACTTGTTAAAAGCGATATCGGGTAGGGTGGTGCTTCACAGTCGTTGACGAACTTCTACTCGTACAATTACTCACTTCGTGCATCACAGTGGCTCTCCTTGTTTATCCATTTACTTTCTTCTTTTACTCATATTTGTTCATTACCTTACCGTTTCTGGGGCTACTGTTGTGAGCAACGGTAGACTGAGTCATAGTATCTATGGTTACGGTCCAAAGCCAATAAGCATCAGTGTGTGCTATAATTAGATTGGTGTTAAGTCAAACCTACAAAACAGCACTATAAACAGGCATCCTTCATTCTTCCACTTGGATCGCGTAGTACTGCAATATGGACGCCATCAGCGTTCTACTCAATCAGTATTCTAGCCCATTCTCCACCAGATTCAGTGACCCGGTTCCCGAGTCTAAAAACAACGTTGTAAGTGCCCTTATACATCGCTCATTATTTTCTAGAAGCTAGTGATGCTTTGTCATACTAAAACTTCACATCCTGGTTTTGTTTTTTCTTGTGCTACTGTTCTCGCTTGCCTTTCGTAGTTCGACCTTATTGCGAAAGCTCACTAAAGAGCGATGAAGTGAGTCATAACGGTCGCGTCTAAAACGTTTACTTGAACTGTAACAACTCCGCACGTAGTGTCCATATATCAGAGGTGAATCAAGTTTAGTAGGTAGGCTGCCCCATAAACTGCATTACCTGTTGAGCTGCATACGATTGCTAAGCTAGTCGTCACCACAGGAATTACCTTGACTTATGTGCATTAGTTATTCAATGTTTGGCCTAGTCCAATCATCAACTCTCCACCAATCTGTCACATCGATTTCATCGACCGACTACGGTGAACATTGACTCGATGCAACTACGGAAAGGCAGTCCAAGTTATCCGGCAGCTCGACCGGCAAGGCTTTTCTAGTAGTATGATGCTGCGCTTGGCTTTTCGTAGTTGCCTCTAGTCAGCTATTGTTTGTTGATTGTATATTTTATGGATCTAGTGTGGTTTAGTTCGTACTACCCGGTCGTTCTTCGGTCGATCGTGTGTCTCATTGACATTGTTACATTGTCTGATATTTCCCATCTCTTTTATTGAAGTCGTTTTACTCCTTGTCGATCAATCTTTCCCAACCGCTGGACACAGTGTCGGGTGCATGTACGCGCTTTCACCTTCTTCCAACATGTAACTTCCAAGTTTCATCTTTCTTCTAGGCAGTTAATCTAAATTGTAATCGTGCTAAACTGGAATTTAAGGCGAATCATAATGTCAGAACAATTTGGGATTTCATGAAGTCCATCTATCATTTGATGCGTATCACTTGGTCCTTCTTTAGTCTTGGCAGCGTTCCTGTCTGATAAAAAACTGGGTTGTGTATTGTCGTTTATTGTTGAATTGAGACTTCCCACAGTCGGTGCTCACTCTAGATAAATAGACAGTCTATCAATTCTGGTTTCATCTCGATTCCGTGAAGTACGAGTAGAAGGTGGTGATCACATTTTGTAGGTTATAGTGCACCGGTTTGCCGTAAACTTGTCCTTTATCATTTTTCCGCCACCGATCATCTCTGAGTCTCTTCAGATGTTTGTTTTTAAACGAAAGCACCATTGTCTTGACCGTTTCTGTGTATGTGTTTTCATTTTGTGCTTGTCATTGGTGCCTTGTGTAACCACGTCTATGCAATCTCATCTCATGAGTCCTATTTGGTGTTCAGTAGCAGTTTCCTATAGAGTGTTTATGTCAGTTATTTACGCTAATGAGCTTTCTGGTTGGTCAGTGTGCTCATATGTACCTCTTGTTCCTTTTTGTACGCCCCCATGTTTTACTTTGCTTTCATCTATTACTTTCGTGCGTCTGTTTAGGAATTTGTATATTTCAAAAGCGGTAATTGCTCTCACCAGTTCCTCAGCTGCTTTGTCCGTGCGCACACATTTATCAACTGTATCAGTCTGTCATTTGTAGCCTTTTCGATGGCACTTCAGCCGTCGGCAGTGTGTTGCTTAAGTTGACGATATGGTCCTATCTTTTGCTGTACTTTTCAGGTCAGTAAAACCGATGCAAGCAACAGCGACTTGAACACGCTGGTTTCGCTGGTACAAAAAGAACTCACCGCCGCCTTTGGCATTAATTTTCTGTCTGACAGTCCTCCTTCCGCTGATTTACCGTGTCCCAGTTGTGGGGAATCCTCGAAGCAATTGCTGGAAGACATACTAATCAATCATCCGGGGACTATGACTGTCGACTGCTCCGAAGGTTGACTTCTGGCACGTCATGTGCCTTCAAAAACTGTTATGCATTTGCATGTATTGTACAGTGTTCTCTTTTCGCCTCTAGAAAATGTACCTACTTCTTGTGAATTTTGTCTCCTAACTTACTTCCGGCTGTTTTTGTGTCGTATTAGGCGCGTATTCCGGAACGCTGGGGATGCGCAGTCAATTGGTCAACTACTCACGGTGCATAGCTTGCGATGGTTGGGTCACGTACTCCATATGTCACCTGAGCGTTTACCGTACCGGTCATTATATACTAAGACCACCAACGGTTGGGTGAAACCACATAATGGTCAAGCAACAACGTGGTCACGAAATATGCAGACCCTGACTGTTCCATTGAGCAAAGTGGGTAGGTGTTGCCTGCCTGGATGGGGTCCTCGTGATCACTCAAACCGCTGGTTAGAGACGCTATCCGAGATGGCGGTGTGTCGCAGTCAATGGTGTACCTGTATCCATACCATTTCTGGTTCTTCCGCTTAGTCTTCTTTTAATAATGTTCAAACTTCTTATTAGCGTTTTCTTCTAGGTGAGCAGCGGCTTGAGCCGTGGTACGTTCTGGTCAGGCTCATGGCTGTTACGACGATTACGAAAAACGCAAACTGATTAGGACGTGTGGGAGCCAACGGGCAAAATTCTCAGTGATCAACCACATGTCCAAATGTTTGTACATCACTTCGCGTATGTAACTGAAAAAGCGAGCGAAGTGATGCTTAAACATTCATCACAAACTGATTAGACTTCAGTATGAGATAATGGCACAGCCTTATTGTTCTGGGCAAGCTTGTTTTAAACAATCAGTGCTAATCAACCAGACAGCTTCATGCTCACTTGTTTTTCTCCCCATTTTAATCAGATCGGACAGTCTTGATCTGTGTAACTATTGGTAGGAACCCATTATATATCTATATATATATATATAGATATATATATATATATATGTAAAGCGGGTACCGGAGCCGCTATGAACATAATTATCTTGGGAACATTTCCACATTCAGAATCTTTGGCAGGGTAAACAGGAAAGTGTGTCAATTTGAAATTTACCGTAGGAAATGGATAGTGTCACTGTCCAATTCTTTATGCTTCAATTTAAAATGAAGCAACCGAAAACCAGAAAATCTGGGCATTATTTGTATTTCCGCGATCTATATTCTCATCAATAATTTAGTGTCTATACTTACCACAATACTTCGAGACTGCCTACGGGCTCGAAGTTGGGTACAATACAGCACGATTCGTTTGTTGACTGTGTTCAATTGGTGTTATGAGTACTCATGGTTGTTGCAATGTGAGGTACTTTGATGCTGAATGTTTGAATATAAACTTAGCTATTTTTGGTAGTTAGGTCCATTTCCCTCTTTTTTTCTTCTCTTCCTGTACAAAGTCTGCTGTTCTGTTCATGGTTGTGTGATAATTAATTATCAATGAAAACCACTGACGTATTACTCTTCTTGATTATAATGATGGTCTAATTGATGACGATCTGATACTGACGTTTGCTGTATTCTAACTCTCTGTCAAGTATTCACCTGGCTACCTCAGTCTTTTTTCACTTTTAAAATGGAATGTCACGCTGTCTCATCATCCGGGAGCAAATGAACACTTAAATGAATGCAAGTCGATGTGGGTCGTAAGTAATTTTCATAGTGTGGCGAAAAGGCGTCCAATAAAGCACAATCTTTATGGTCCAACTCACTTGTTACGATGCTACGCGTTCGCTCGCTTTTATGAGTCGGAATTCCAGTCCACAACACTCCCCGTTTTCCGCTCGCACGTCGTGTACACTTTTGTCCGATTTATGTGTGATCGGCGCATTCTGTCGGAGGGTTTTCCGCTTACCATTCTTAGTCCGATTTCGTTGAGCAATATCTCGTCCTGTCGCTCGTGTTGTCCGCCATCTATCCATTGTGGGCTTTGACCGTATTCTACGACCGTGTCGAGACACTCCTCCGACTGTTGGAATAATCGCATCTGCGATCTGGTCGTCCATCCTATTTTGCCTGCCATGTGTCGCCCGTTGGTCCGATCCAGTTGATCGATGACTCATCCGGTCGCCCACGCTGTCCCCGATCCGCTCGCTATGGGTTTTTGGACCTACATCCCCGCGTTGAGGTATTCCGCCAAGTGTTGGAATACTCGCACCTCCGGCTTCATAATCCACCACAATAGCTAAACCCACGGTAAGTACAGCCTGACGGCCAGCTATCTTCGAACGCATAACGCTAACCGATCTAAAGGACTGTACATTATTTTATAATTGAGGGTTATTAAGTATGCATCACAACTGCAAATGTTGGTACAATACTAGCTTTGCTACCATTATTAGATAAATGTCTCGCGATCGACGGAACAATGCATTATGCTCGCCCTGTGATACTCGTCAACGAATGTGCTAGTGCATCTCCTGGTTACGTTCGCTTATACTTGTGGGCCCCATATTTAAACGTTCTTGCGATTTTGCCAATGTAAACGTTTTTAAAACAGCTGGGAAAGTGGTGGATGCAGCGGCCGGTAGAGTACACAGAAGTTCGCTTTCTGATCGGGGGTGTGAATGATATTGTACTTCATGAGGGAAATTTAGGTCTCCTGCATTATAAACACGTTTCAACTCAGCGCCAGTATTCCGGCTAAATATATTTATCGATCTCACCTTTGAAGGACAGTTTGATTTAGACAGCCTTCTTGGACACGCTGACCCATGTTGCTACCTTGACGTGGTGGTTAGCCCTGTGCACTGCATCGATCCAGAGGGCTGTACTGAGTGACTTCGGTTATAATAGGTGCAACCGTGTAAAATAAGCTAAAGGGGAGCGGTCAGACGAAAAGCAGTTTCACTCACAGAGATGTGTGTTGCCCTACTGACCGCGTAAGAATGTTTTGGTGGAGACGATGTTTTGAGCATACAACAGAACAATCAGTAATCAAATACCGCCCAACAAGTCAATGATTTCTGTGATTTCAACTTGGAGGAAAGCCCTAGTCGAGGGGTCATCGATTAGAGTTAACAGGACAGTTACTGTGTGTCCTATCGAGACGATCGGGCAACCTGATCGTTACTCACAAGCGAAAGTGGATGAGTGTTCACGTATGATAATTCGGTCGTGCCTGGTGTGAGGTCATTGGCGCAGTGGTAAACACGATTGCCTCGTGAACAGCGTAGCCATGGTTCTAGTCCCGGCAGTGGCGATGATATGCACTACTGACGAGCTCTAATGAGAGCGAAACTCGAGTCTAGTGCTTCTCTTCGAAAGGGTCCGGCTGGAAAGTTTATGGGAATGCGACAGCTGCGATCAATTGTGGGTGATGTTCAATCTATATGAAAATCAAAATCTCCTACCACTCATCAGAACAATTTTTATTGTTACGACACTGTCGTTTTCCGATTAAGGAATAAGAGATTAGATAGGGTCCCCCCAACCAAAAGAACACTTTGATCATTCAAGTGGTGATCGTGTCCGTCTGTGTACTATTTAATACCGTCGAAAAACATCCGATATCACTCAAAAGCCTGGTATAACTTCAAACCCATCAGCTGCGTGCAGCATTGATTAGAATCGGGCGTCGACGTCTTATTCGCTGCGCCTTCAGACTAGGCAAACTACACCGTCAAGTTTGTCACTGGCTCCGGGTAGGATATCCCAGGAGAACCCTATTTCCTGTTACCTAGCACGTCAGAATCTCGAGTCAGATCCTAGGTGTGAGATCCTCTAAGTCAACCGAGAAGTGTCAGAATTTGTTGCTCCCGTTATAAACCAACCTATTCATTTTCACTTTCCTCCGCTGTTTATTTCCCTCTGTCCAGGCTAAAACAACTGGTAAACATTGAAGCTTTTGATGTCCGCGCTGCCTCGCTGATAGGTCAAAGAGTTGTTTTAGCGAGCACCATCTCGAGTCTCGGACTGGATGCTTACTTTGTCTCCTTCATACGCCCCTACGACTCCGACGGTATGCACGTGAATTCTCCCCGTGGATAATGTCATGAACCAGTGGCTCTTTGTCTCATCTCTGCCAGCGACGAGACCGAACCTTGCGGTCAAGCCGGAGTAGAAAGCACGCTGATCTTTAAGGCGGGGCAAAACCTGCTCGATTGGATTCCAGTGAATGGTCCGCTGTGTGAAGTCAGCCTCAGCACTTTACTCAAAGTGGATCAACACGGAACGGAAAGACGAATCTACAATCTGGTACGCGACTTAACACATGAGCTGGAATTTTTGTTAGTCAGTTGTAATAACTAATTTCGGAAGAACATGTAGCCACACGAAATGTCATCCATCAAGTCCATTTTGTCGTCATCTTATTGCTTCAAAACAACAGACCATTTTCTTGGTGAACAGAGTGGCTGCACAACACGTATACCAAACATTATCGCTCGTAGTAATCAGAATGCCACTGATCGAGTTGAGGGCTTAAAAATGTTGGCTTCTATTATTTCGAAAATTCCAATCGAGTCATAGAACACGAAGTGTAGTAAACATGTGTCTTCCATAAAATCTCATCGGGCTGTTACCGTTATGAAAAAAATAAAACTGAAAACAGTCACATGCGAAGCTTGGTATTGGGTAAACTTCACGCTATCTCACTTTTGTTTTTGTGAATGCCAATTGGGTTTTAACTGCCAACTTATCCATAATGGGAGTCGGCTAACGGCCACGGCTGTTGGAACGATTGAACGAAGTTTTTCTGCCCACACAAGGTTGGGTTACCTAATCGATTGGAGTAGCCTTGACAGTGGTCAGCGCGTTTTGATCTATTCGGTGGAACTCTGTCGATAATGGTGAACAGTCGATCTATGTGGACCTGATGAGGGCTGTCAGCCAGGTTGCCTACAATGGCACTCGTAATTGATTTTCTTTCATCTGACCTGATCTATGTTGGGTGATATTTTCTGATTGTTCCAGACAAATGTCGAATCGTACGACCCACGTAGTTTCCTGAACAATCGCAATCGAGCGAGTAAGTCACCGTGGATGAATTGTAGACAAAGTGTCAGGGTCGTCAAATGCTACCTTGACAACCGTTTGTCTCTTGTGTCAGCGTCCGTTCTGACCAACAGGCAATACATTTGATCAATCGACGGGAGTGACGCCGCCATCTATCGAGTTCTGAAGCGACTAGTCTGGCGTCGGCAGCCCAACTCGGATTTTGAAATTGTTGTTAGTTGATAATGCATAACTCAATCGAGCCATCCTGGCATATTAATTCAAGATGCTTTCTCTGTGCAATAGAATTACCTGAGAACTAACCATGTCAAAAAACAATAAGGTGATGTATTTGGCTGCCCTTTGAATAGTGATGATAATATAGGTGATTCACACATAATTAGTGCAAAATGCGTCGCACATTGTTCTACTTTTTAAAAGGGTCAATTACCTCAAACAAAAAATTCTTAAGTTACTGGCGTCAGATCCATCACTACTGCCTTAAAACACCGTTTCTTTTAGGAGATATATGAACAGAGTATTGAGCAACAGTCGTTCTCAGAAAGGTACTCTTATCGGTTGACGCTGATGCTAGTTGAACAATGTTTATCGTCGTTCTTGATCACTTGAGTGGCAAACTATTAGCTGTAGTACTTGAACGAATGGTTCTCGTGCACGTGCTATCCCTGTTTCAATTATACCTACGTTTGCCTAGTGTAGCTTTTATAGGAATCACTCACCTTTGTCATTCTTTCACATCATTCTATATGATTTGTACGATTTCTTGGTCTCAAAATGTAGCGTCTTGTAAAGTAGAACATCTTAAAGTGTTCCCATACTCACTGATAACGTCTCCCACACTCTTCATGCATGTGTATCTGTACAGTGTATTCGGACACTGTAGCTTACTCGAGTTAGACAGTCATATTTGTAAGCGCTCGCTCAATGGTTACTTTTTGATGTTGCCTAGCTTCGAAGGTTGAATGGGTGTAGAGCACTGAGATCTATCCTATATCGATTGGATGGTTACGACCTAACTCCTGACTCACCACAGCTGCGTCTTCTCGAGGTTTTGAACAGCAAGTGTCGGGGTCATTCATGACTTACTCAGGTTCCCTTGTTCATGGAACTGCTGATCAATGAGTAAAAGTTTCCCATCAGGAAGAAGTTATGGATTCTGGAAACACTACCAAAACCACAAGCTGTGCAAATCTCAGTAGATAAGTATACGAATTCATCCCGAAAAACGGCTAAAACTGTCACATCGAGCGGAGGTGCTATCACGGAGTACGTTAAAATTGTGTCATCACGAAACAGGTATCATTTATGAGTGAAACAAATACTGGACAAAGTCAATGAAGTTGTTTTTCAACGGTTTGTGCGAATGCCTGGGAGACACAGTAATTTGTTTATCCTTGAGGGTGGCATCTTTGAAAAAGTAAACAACTTCGCTGACATGCTTAATATGTAAGAGGTTAAATCATTTACATTATGGGTTCGTTGTTAAAGTGCCTGCTGTGAGTGAAAGTCTTCAGTATGTAAGCCTGATCATCCATACTGCTCTGTGCTTATCCGTAAAAAAATAAAATATTCTGTAGTTAATAGTTTTATGTCAAATATTCTGTCCTTTTGAATTACAAATGCTGATGAGACCACGGTATGCTACCGTAGTGTACGGGGGGATTCGTTGACAATGAACCACTCGAAGACATTGGGCTCGAAAGATTTTTAAGCCAGACTGACGGTAATGCAATGCTATAGCATGACGGCGGGGGGATTTCCGTCCTTTGTCGGAAAGCATAACGATCTGCGATGGCTTCATGACTTTGATTTTAAACACAATCATTCAGAGAATGCTCGGGTGATGCGTTGAATAATTACTTTCTGGTGATCCAAGATAAACAATAAACTGAATGATATTAAATCGTGCTGTTTTTTCTTTATTAACTATCACCCACCGGAATGATATTGAGTTTTCCAACATCAGACTAATAATTTTGCCTTCAACTTACACTTCTGTCTTGCAACCTTTAAATCAAGACTTTATTTGTGTAGTTAATCAGCGGGCTAACTAAGCATCATGACCCGCCGTTACCAACTTCATTCCTCCAGAGGTCACTCTGGACACCCAACTGTCCTCGGATTCAAACCTGTCTGAAGTAATTATGAGACAGTTTGGTTTTGATTCTACCCGCTGGACAACCAGAATGATGAATTGTTAGTTATTTGACTGGTTGATGAATAACTGAAAGCAGATTGTTCGAAACGCAAACTCTCGATTCTAACTATGGAAACAGTAACCAGGGAAAAGAGAACACTATGGAATGTGACTTTCTGACTGTCTGGTGGCTAACATTTACGGAATCGTTGTTCCAAGTTGCGAATGTGATTGACCGTTGTCTAGTGAGGGTCAAATGTTCGCACGGACTTCTGAGCGCAGAGGTCCGAGTTACGCAGTCAGATTCTAGTGGACTCTGTGACAGTAAACATTGGAACTCTCATCATTTAAGATGGATTTATTGGCATTTTGTAGGCGATCTAAAAAACATCTTCCTTGCTGACGGAATGGTTAAAGTCCATCAACTGAGCAACAATGGCAAATGAAGCCGTTGTAATCACATCACTGTCAAAAGGTAGCTATGAATATCCGTCCTCTACTCGTACGAAACTCCCATACACCGGTTATCGGCAATGTGTCTCGTTCGCTTAGTCGCCCAGTAAGCACGGCAGCTGTACAGTCGACACAAAGTGATCGTGAACACAGAAATAGGCAGATGTGTTTAATTTGTGGGATGCATCCCCTGAAGTTCTTGGGTAACATTTTCAATCCCACGGTGATTCGTGCATGCTGGATTTCGGGTATATTATAAGTTGGGTAGACTTTTAACAAATGAAACGAAAAGATACAAGGTTCTATCACTGGGTCTGAGGTGGTGAATGAGTAAGTCATATGGCGATCGTTCGGCTGGATAGGTCAGCGAAGCGTAAAGAGTGGACTCCGTACGAAATATGCAGCCAGATCAGTTTCATTCTATTTGATCTGTGGATAAGTCGCGGTCACATAATCAGACTAATGTTGAATTTCGAATGGACTAGAAGTGATTTTACTACACGATGAATTTCAGTACAGTTGGGCGAACATGGAGCGCATATAAGGCGGAAAGGAACAATAAAATAAAGTGTTTGTCACTCTATGTTAAAGAATTGTTTAAATCGAATAATTCAGTATTCTAACACTTGTTTAAAATGATACCATTACGTCACAGCTTGTAGTTTCGTTTCAGGTTAGTGGCACTTTTCGAGTTCTCATAGTGTCGGGTCTATAGACTGTAGACTTATCCGTGAGCTGTGTATTGGTTGATCTTAGAGGACATCTAGTGTGCTGTGGTCGCCCAATATCTTGATATGAGAATTCTCTCTCTCGCCAGACATCCGCCTGAAAAATATGTTAAACCTATATTTACCCGAATATACGCGTGAACAGACAGGCATGTGATGTTAGTACCCTTAGAGATTACGGATCCAAGATATTATGATTACCTTTCTCATCCTTTTGCCATACCAGAGGGATTCCAACAATTTGAATCATCTTACAACCTGAACGTGTCATCAGTTACCAGAAAAACTGGGGTCCATAAATTCATTTTTAGTTTGCTGGCAACTGTGAACGACAGCATGCAGGCTATCGCGACCACAATCCGCTACAACGCAGCAGATGAATGTGAAATGAAATTTTAATTTTGTCCGCCCAGTCTGGTACATTACAAACCACGTTATATTTTGGACAGCATAATTCTGTGAACAGTGTACTCTTTCATGTAATCCAAATACGACATTGACAGACAAAAGCGAAGAAATTTGATGATGATCTGCTTGGGTACATTGTTTGGCAAACGACATTATAAGACCGAAAACTTTAGACAAACCGATCAGTTATAGGACAAAACTAGTTAAAAAATGTCATCTAACAGCATTGAGTTGGCTGAGTTTCTGCACTATTCTAGCTGTTGCTCTCAGCAGTAGCTCAGGTACTGATGTATATAATGGTAACGCACCTTCTGCAGTCAGGTTATACAACAGACGGAGATTGCAATCACTTACAATATGCAAACCCACCAGTGTTGCACCGCAACCGGTCGTATAAGCTGAAAACCTAGAATGTAAAGCAGAGTTCATTCATCGCTGAGTGGTCCTCATGCGCATACAACCGCAGTGAATTGGCACAACTCCTTTTAGACCGCCGACACCACTGCAGTTGACGCCACACATGCACACTCACTCTTATCTCAGGCATTAGCTCAAGAGGCATGCTTCAACACGATGTCTTCGCCCGGGCTGACAAGACAACGAGAGGGACCACATATATGAACGCAACTTACATGAGTCTGTTGCGCACCGATGAGCAGACACAGCTACTGTGTTCCACGTATTAAACAGTGTTTGATTCCTGTGGATTCCTACGTTCACCTCTATGAAATTCCACGTAACAGTTCCACAGCACCTCCACGGGTTCCAATCTTGTATTTTGTTCGAATCAATGTTGTAAATGCATTGACTTTATTTGCTCATTATTTGCATTGCAATTTCATTGCACATCCTTTTGATGCTAAGTAGATTAATAGCGATTTCACCGGTACTACGTAGGGAATAATATAGTTGGGAACCCAAAATCTAAAGTTTGTACGCTTCACGGTTCCTTAATTTGTACGGTGCTGTGCGCTCCTCTCGCCCCAACGGATCATTCAGTGTGAACAGCAGGAATTCGTGTAGTAGGTTCTGATTGTGTATCCTGCAGCCTGGAAATGTTGCGGTCTAGGTTTAGAGTTTGCTGCAGAAGTTTGACTTATAGATTGGTTGCCACATAGTGCTAGAGGCTGAAGTGAGACTGTTTGTTTCCAGCCATCAAGAATTCGTATACGAGCGTATTTATTGTAGGTTAATGTCCAACAGGAGCACCTGTTGAACGACTGAATCATATTTGGATAAACAAACATTGTTAAGCATAACTACCGAAACAAGAGTAGATAACTAGCTAGGTAGGGACATTGCTATTGGAGTCTTCCGTTTATGTTGCAATGTTCTTTCGTGCGGAGTAACAATCGTAACCTTGAAAAGAAATGTTCGGATCGAATGTAAAGCTTCCAGAAGAATAGGTTCCCAATTCATGTAAGGTAAATGACGAGAAGACAATTTCGAAGTGACTGTTCTTGCACGATGAAAATTTTATATGCTCCATTTGGGTACACGTACACCCCTGAGCTAATCGCATTATTTGATCGCGCTTCCATCTGACGTCGACGATCTACCTAACTATCATCATAGTTGCTGCTATTTTGGGCGTTTTGGCCGTTTGTACATTTAATAAACTCCTCCTCCTACGTCTACTGTTGTGATATCCTGTTAACTATTGCTAAGGCTTGATCATTTCCACTGCAGTTTTGAGACGTTATATTATTGGTTACGACTCCTGGTTTATGTAGAGAGGTTCTAGAAGATTCTCACATAAACGTTGAACCACGATTGGAATGTATGCAAGTCAACATACCAACCAAGGAAAACAAATGATGGACACGGTTTACCAGAGCAAGTGCGGTCATATCGAGATATGCGGCTACAAAGAGTAAACATAGCGTTCTTGAGGATGGGCATGTTTCGAACCAGACATCCGTTGGCAACCTATGCAGTTTTTTGAGTGAATATATTTGAAGATCATTCTTTCTCCTAATAGTATACAATCATAAACTGGACTTCCGATGGACGTGTATCGGCGACGGGGACAGAATGCTCCACCGCCATAAGTACTTCACTGGCTGAAATGCAAAGCCATGTGGCAAGTCGTACGTTATATGGTTGGACCCAGCAAAGCAACAATCCCAACGTGTCACCTAGAATCCACAAAATGATCCATGGGAGTGAGTGCTCGGGCAGGAATACCCAGGAAATTCTCATCGGAATACACCAACGCCAACAATGAACATTGAACTTACTGTTGTGAGCTAAAAGCGCGGATGACAAGGGTTGTCTATCCGGAAAATCAACAAGTAGGTTTTGCGTTTCAAAACGACAAGAAATAAACCCACTCGCATGCATACAACGTTGGTCACAGAACGTCACGGTTGCTAAGGCCCGGCTCCTATATGTACCGAAAACCCTTTGACGGCAAGCTGCACTTCGGTGTTTCCCCTTGTAGTGTTCTCACCATTACTTCAGTGTCAAAATCCATGGTGCTGCCGCACAACCGAATAGTAGTGTAGTGAGGATAAGCGATCGCGCCATTCTACCCACATTACTGCTATTCAGTAGTGGGGTCAGAGCGCAGATTTTGACATAGAAGTAGCCGCAAGCAAAATACAAGAAACATTGGAATACATCATCGTATAAAATGGTTCTTGGTACGTAGGAGAACGTAAGTGAACTGAGCATTGACGTCTGTGGCAACCATGATCGTCTGGGCCCGGTACCGTATGCAAATGAATGCTTTTTGTTTGTTGTCTTGTTGAAACGTATAACTTACCTGTTGCTTTTCCGAATAAATAACCACTATGCTATCCGCGTGTAGCGGCTATAATAAATGATATTTTTGATAGTCGCATTCACTTGTACATTTTTGATCTTGGATTTTTGCCTATTTTTGTTTTAGTCAAGCTACCCCTTTGTGATATCCGTCCCGGGGCTACAAAAACAACTCACTCCGTGCTTCGCTAGCCTGAGGTGCTTTCTCTGTACACTCTACTTTCCAGGGTCGATACTAATACACGAGGGTCAACGGGCTAAGTCCTTGCATTTCATTGTTGACTTGTTGGAACTGGTCCAACAGATTAATACCCAGTCTGTAATCACTATCGGAAACCAATCGACAAGGATTAGCAAGAACTCAGCGCGTTGACCCTTGTGTATTAGTATCAACCATGGAAAATAGAGTACAGAGAAAAGCACGTCAAGCTAGCGGGGCACGGAGCGAGTTGTGATTGTAGCCCCGGGACGGATGTTACAAATGGAATAGCTTGACTAAAACAAAAGTAGGCAAAAAGCCAAGATCATAAAAAATGTACAGGTAAATGCGACTATCAAAAATATCATTTATTATAGTCGCTACATAGCTCTCCCCCAGAAGGCTAGTAAGTATTACACAAGCCTTCGTTATTCCAGAGAGAGAGTGAAAAAAATATACATGTCTTTCTGGTTTATCACAGTTACAGGGTGATACACACGATGAATAATGACATGAGATAGAGGATGTCAAAGTTCAGGGTCGGCAGGAAAAATGGCCGCTGCGCTGCTAGTTTTGTTATTTAGTCTTCG